>JARQWZ010002659.1:202500-212627 GCA_033150135.1 Gobio occitaniae | reverse complement strand
CTCTGGTTCTGTCTCTAGGTCTGGTTCTGTCTCTGGTTCTGTCTCTGGTTCTGTCTCTGGTTCTGTCTCTAGGTCTGGTTCTGTCTCTGGTTCTGTCTCTGGTTCTGTCTCAGGTACTGTCTGTGGTTCTGTCTCTGTCTCTGGTTCTGTCTCTAGGTCAGGTTCTGTCTCAGGTTCTGTCTCTGGTTCTGTCTCTGTCTCTGGTTCTATCTCTAGGTCTGATTCTGTCTCTGATTCTGTCTCTAGGTCTGGTTCTGTCTCTGGTTCTGTCTCTAGGTCTGGTTCTGTCTCTGGTTCTGTCTCTGGTTCTGTCTCTGGTTCTGTCTCTAGGTCTGGTTCTGTCTCTGGTTCTGTCTCTGGTTCTGTCTCTACGTCTGGTTCTGTATCTAGAGTTATGTTTGTCATGGACTGTGTGGAGGATGCACTTCTTTCTTACAAAATGTAATGTTTAACTCAATGTGTTATTTGCTGTTTCTTTGTAATTGTTTATCAAATGTACCAGCAATTACTGAGTGAACATTGTTTCTTTTTTGCTATGTGGTTGCTAGGGTGTAATGTGTGGTTGCTAGGGCATTGCTATGTGGTTGCTAGGGTGTAATGTGTGGTTGCTAGGGCATTGCTATGTCGTTGCTAGGGTGTAATGTGTGGTTGCTAGGGCATTGCTATGTGGTTGTTAGGGTGTATTGTGTGGTTGCTAGGGCATTGTTATGTGGTTGTTAGGGTAGTCTTTATTTCTATAGCGCTCTACAGTACAGGTGTTTCAGAGCCGCTTCACAGTGAGAACAGGAGAATGATTAAATGATGTAACAGAGTTTTAAAAAAAACTGCTTTCACACAATTTCTGAAACTCCATTATTTCAAAACTATACACACAAACCCACATAACACACACAAGATGCAGAACGTCACACAAAACAAACACTTCATTCAAATCTATTTTAAAAATTCTGCGCAGTATCTCTACACACAGATGTAAAACACTCTTGTGTCTATTGTGTGTTCAGTGCAGTGGAGTGTACAGGAGTATGTCACACACACACACACACACACACTCTCTATCTCTCTCTCTCACACACACACACACACACACACACACACACACACACACACACACACACACAATTCTCTCTCTCTCTCTCTCTCTCTCTCTCTCACACACACACACACACACACACACATTCTCTCTCTCTCTCTCTCTCTCACACACACACACACACACACATTCAACCTCTCTCTCTCACACACACACAAAGATTGACATAAACTGCATTAAAACAGTTAAAAATAGAATAAAAAACAAGAAAAGTACTCAATAGCCGAACAATCCTTCAGACAGCGTCGAGCTCCTTCAGTGAATGTGTTTTCTGGATCTGTTGGAGCACATCGGATCTCTTCTGCTCTGGTGTAAAGACCTGAGGGCTGGTGTGATATGGTCAGATCTTCTGGTTCTGTCTGAGGGATTTTTGGGAAGGCCGGTGAGAAGACCATTACAATACTCCATCCTGCTTTGAGAGTTTCTCAAAGTCTTGCCTGGAAACAAAACATCTAATTCTTGATATATTTTTGAGATGATAGTAAGCTGATTTAGTTATTGCTTTGACATGACTACTGAAACTCAGGTCTGACTCCAGAATCACACCCAGATTCCTGACTTGATTTGTTTTAGAACCCTAACCTCAAGGGAGATTTGGGATTGGTCTGTATTCGCTCAATATGGTGTTATCCAGATTGCTGTTCTTCCGGAGGGGCTTAACTGCAGTTTTCAGGGAGTTTGGAAAAGAAGAAGTGAGGCGTTTAGCACTTCTAGCAGATCTGCTTCTAAACAGTTAAACACAGTTTTGAAAAAGGAAGTGGGGAATGTGCCAAGGGCGCCAAGATGTGAAGGTGCTGTACAGTTTCCTCCAAGATTTGACCATCAATTGCTTTGAAATCAGACGTGACTTTCAGAGGTTGTGGTCTGATCTGTGTGACCCCAGGATGTGCTAAAAAGAGTGTGTGTGTGTGTGTGTGTGTGTGTGTGTTTATGTTTCCGGGCGGCAGTGGCTCATGTAGGTTGTCTACAAACCGGACAGATGGTTGTTCAACCCCTGGTTTTACCTGACCAAGGTAACAACACCTGGCCAACACCGCCATCGTGTGTGTGAGTGAGTGAATGAGAGTGTGTGTGTGTGTGTGTGTGTATATGTGAAGAGCTTTGGATGGCCAAGGATCTGTTGAGAGCGCTATATAAATCAATCCATTTACCATTTTTTAGTCTGTCTCGCTTCCCCTACTTCCACATTGGGCTTTATAGATGTTATAATGGACAAGTTTGCAAGGGAGAAAATTGTGTGTCTGAAAACAATGAGTTTTGATTTCTAACTACACGCGTCACATATCTTTTCCATGTTAGAGTTTGTCCTAACCAGCCACGACGGCGACACACGATGAATCGATTTTAGAAACGGTTTCTATTTCTGCGAGGTCACGGCTGGAACACCACACAAACCTCGGGTTACAAGTCTGACTCTCTAACCATTAGGCCAGGACAGGACTGCCCCTTTAAAACATGGCAATGATAATCTCAGGTAATGTTTGTGCTTTAATGTTAAAGCGTGTCATGTGACTGAATACCATTTAGTGCTCAGCTTTATTAGTCGAACTAAAAGCAACCCTAATTCACCTCAGATCCTGAAATTAAACAAATAGAAAAGGAACATTCAAACAAGTGTATTATGACAAAGATTGTTTAAGTAACTCAGTATTTTAGTAATGTTTAAATGTAATGTGAATTTTATGTACCTATCCATTTCCTTTCGAGTGCCGTCAACATTAATCTCTGGTACCGCAAGAGCCCACACACACTCTGTTCTGATTGGCTGTGGTTTGAGCGATTTGTCCCATCTCATGGCGCGTGTAGTTAGGACGCTGCAAGTGATCAGTTCATGTATGCTTTCACGATTGTGGCATTAAAATAAGTTCTTAAACAAGAGCTGTTAACAAATTTGAGCTTTAATGTAGGTTGAAACTTCCAGATGAAATGCTGTACTTCTATGACTTGAAAAGCCTTCAAATAATATTACTAACATGTGACCTTCATTCAGAGGGATTTAGGCACACTTAATGTGCAGTTTTATTAGTCCAGCCATGAAGTCACACACAAAGGGTTAGCATTAAATGGCTTGAGCAGACGCTTGGCTTCTTTACTTAAAGCTCAACCTTGAAGCAAATGTTTAGTGTGGACCTATAAAATCAAACCAAGAACATGAAAGTTAACTCCAGTTGGAAATCAATACCAAAGACACTAATGTTGAGTTTCAAGAAGTTTATTAAAACCACCAAATTCACATGACCAGGGTAACTTCTCCACTAGACACCACAGTTTGTCCACTAGAGACGGTCTTGACATGCGTGTCTCTTCCTGTAAGAGAAGGGGTAGAAACATTAGGCATTTAAAAACCAAACTCTCATGGTTCCTGAAGTCAGTTTACAGCAAGCACTCACTTTTCCTAGCGCAGCTTTGCTCACAGGAGCCAGAAGAGGGATGGCACACCGCTGTACTACAGTGGATGAAGATCTAACAGAGAGGGAAAAGGGTTAAGCCACAGAAATCACTATAAGACTAATATTAAGGGTTCAGGTAAGGCTGTGCATACGGTTTCCTGCAGAGGAGCCAGTGATGCTGGATCCACAAATGTGAACATCTTCACAACAAAGCGCTTGTAGTGGGTTGGGAACTGAAGACCAGAAAATCCAGCCACCAATGTGGTCAGGTAACGGTCATCCTGGTAAGGGCATCTGAAAGACAAAGAGGCAGTCAGAGATGCCTTACAGCTCACTAGATGGATAAAGACTGGCCTTACTCACCCGTCGACCAGAAGGTCCCATTGGGGTAGACTGAGTGGACTGGGGGTTGATGTCGCCCAGCAACGTCCCAGCATTAGGACAATGTTGGGGTCGGTCCTCTCCAAAATGCGCACCTCAACATACACAGGCTCCCGCAGGACTTTTGTGACCGGATAATCAGCACCACTGTAGTAGGACGTGTACGCCTCGTCCCCTGAGGAAGAACACCGGCGTTCAACCAGAAACTGCTGTAACCTGGAGTTTAGAATATACTTATGCACACTTGCCTTCTGCACAGCCTTTGGTGACACATTGACCATTCGCCAGTCTAAGCTCCACCCTGAGGGGTCCAGGAGCAGCTACTGGTGGAGGTGCAGGAACAGTGTTGACCTCCACAACCAGAGCCTCCACAGCAGTAGCAGAGTACCTACACTGGAAGAGAAGCCTGGACAACAAACAGTGAGCTTGTAGCATGAATGTTAATCCTTGACAAATGCTAAAGCGTAAGAGCACCTACTCAAAATGGCTGTCCCTTGTGATGGAACCAAGTGGTCCAACACCCACTTCATACGAGGAGGTCATTCTGTTTTCATACACCACATATCCACTGTCCTCCTGCAAATAGTAACTGTTGGCATCCAGGCCATTCGAAGCCATGCAGAACCACAAGCAGCTACTCACCATCATGCTCGTGCCACAGGCAGTGACAGGGAACTGGTATATAGCAAAGGAAGGTGTGGATCCCACAGGACTGCAAGGTGGGTCGCTTCCACCCAGGAGACGGACTGAATCCAGGCTCAAGCGAGGCAGAGTAACATCTCTAGCCACCACTACCACAAACTGACCATCTCTTATACACTGGACAGTCACTGGAACGAGAGCAGGTTATTGCTGAGGATCAGTTGAACATGAACACCTTTACATTGACTCGACACTCTTACCTGCCTTCCCATAGTAACACTGCTGTCCGTTAAAGCAGCAGTTGATAGCTTCACACTCAGCACCACTGATTCCAGGTGGACCACATTGGATCTGCTCATAATCCGCAACAGCACATTTGTCAAGAGGCTCTGCCTGTGCCACTGGCTGCTTGGTGTGAACCAGCTGAGGAAACTGTTGACTAGCTTGATGAAACTGTTGACTAGCTTGTTGTACCTTCTGAGGAAACTGCTGACTAGCTTGTTGAACCTTCTGAGGAAACTGCTGACTAGCTTGTTGAACCTTCTGAGGAAACTGCTGACTAGCTTGTTGAACCTTCTGAGGAAACTGCTGACTAGCTTGTTGAACCTTCTGAGGAAACTGCTGACTAGCTTGTTGAACCTTCTGAGGAAACTGCTGACTAGCTTGTTGAACCTTCTGAGGAAACTGCTGACTAGCTTGTTGTACCTTCTGAGGAAACTGCTGACTAGCTTGTTGAACCTTCTGAGGAAACTGCTGACTAGCTTGTTGAACCTTCTTAGGAAACTGCTGACTAGCTTGTTGAACCTTCTGAGGAAACTGTTGACTAGCTTGTTGTACCTTCTGAGGAAACTGCTGACTAGCTTGTTGAACCTTCTGAGGAAACTGCTGACTAGTTTGTTGAATCTTCTGAGGAAACTGCTGACTAGCTTGTTGAACCTTCTGAGGAAACTGCTGACTAGCTTGTTGAACCTTCTGAGGAAACTGTTGACTAGCTTGATGAAACTGTTGACTAGCTTGATGAAACTGTTGACTAGTTTGTTGAACTTGCTGAGGAAACTGTTGACTAGCTTGTTGTTGAAGCCGCTGGTCAGTTTGCTGTACTATCAGTGTTTGAGGATTCTTGGACGGATAATTCCACTGTGGAACAGCATGACAGAAAGCACAAAACCACACACAAAGTGCCAGCGACTGACCAGCACACCAACTTCCTGCCATTGTTCAACAGCTAGTCACACTGTTGAGATGCTGCTCTTTGGTCTTTTTGTATTTTGGCTAATTAATGATAATCCCTCCCTCTTCATTAGCAGTCATGATTCTCCAGACTTGCAATTTACACAACTGGGAGATTCCATTGGTTCTTCAGATTCATTTGTCCTTATTTTTCCACCCTCATTGAACATATAATTCAGAATAGTAGTACTATTCGGAATTCAGGCTTTGGATTGGAGAGATTGGATTGGATTCAGGATTGTAACCATAGCTTCTGTATTCTCTCATTTTGCATTATAATTAAAAGACTGCAATTTATATATTAAAGTCTTTTAATATCCCGCACACACTTTAAGATCAATATCCTATAATAGCAGGGTGCAGACTAGGCCAACAATTATGAGGCAATAATATACCTAAAAAATGTATTGAAACATGTACATTTATTGTATTGTGTCAAGTCACATCACCTTTATCTCTATAACGGTTTATACAATAAAGATTGTTTCGAAGCAGCTTCACAGTGATTAATTTCGGCTGTAAAGCGGCTCTATATGAAAACAGTAACAATGTTAGGAAGAGTTCCAGAGTTTAGGAGCTAAATAGGAAAATGATCGAGCGCCTGCAGTTGATTTGGATATTCTCGGTATGATCAACTGGCCAGAGTTTAGAGAGCGCAGTAGACCTGATGGAGGATAATGTGTTAAGAGCTCGTTCAAGTACTGGAGATAAACCATTTAGTGCTTTGTAAGTAATAAGCAAGATTTTCAAATGTATGCGATGTTTAATAGGCAGCCAGTGCAGTGTTGACAGAACCGGCTAATATGGTCACACTTCCTGGTTCTAGTAAGAACTGGAGCTGCTGCGTTTGGACCAGCTGGAGTTTATTTATTAAGCGAGCAGGGCAACCACCCAGTAGAGCATTACAATAATCTACAGCTCATCAACATTACAATAATCTACAGCTCATGAGCATTACAATAATCTACAGCTCATCAACATTACAATAATCTACAGCTCATCAACATTACAATAATCTACAGCTCATCAACATTACAATAATCTACAGCTCATCAACATTACAATAATCTACAGCTCATGAACATTACAATAATCTACAGCTCATGAGCATTACAATAATCTACAGCTCATGAACATTACAATAATCTACAGCTCATCAACATTACAATAATCTACAGCTCATGAGCATTACAATAATCTACAGCTCATCAACATTACAATAATCTACAGCTCATGAGCATTATAATAATCTACAGCACATCAACATTACAATAATCTACAGCTCATGAGCATTACAATAATCTACAGCTCATCAACATTACAATAATCTACAGCTCATGAGCATTACAATAATCTACAGCTCATGAGCATTACAATAATCTACAGCTCATGAACATTACAATAATCTACAGCTCATCAACATTACAATAATCTACAGCTCATGAGCATTACAATAATCTACAGCTCATCAACATTACAATAATCTACAGCTCATGAGCATTACAATAATCTACAGCTCATCAACATTACAATAATCTACAGCTCATGAGCATTACAATAATCTACAGCTCATCAACATTACAATAATCTACAGCTCATCAACATTACAATAATCTACAGCTCATGAACATTACAATAATCTACAGCTCATCAACATTACAATAATCTACAGCTCATCAACATTACAATAATCTACAGCTCATCAACATTACAATAATCTACAGCTCATCAACATTACAATAATCTACAGCTCATCAACATTACAATAATCTACAGCTCATGAGCATTACAATAATCTACAGCTCATCAACATTACAATAATCTACAGCTCATGAACATTACAATAATCTACAGCTCATGAACATTACAATAATCTACAGCTCATCAACATTACAATAATCTACAGCTCATCAACATTACAATAATCTACAGCTCATCAACATTACAATAATCTACAGCTCATGAACATTACAATAATCTACAGCTCATGAACATTACAATAATCTACAGCTCATCAACATTACAATAATCTACAGCTCATCAACATTACAATAATCTACAGCTCATGAACATTACAATAATCTACAGCTCATGAACATTACAATAATCTACAGCTCATGAGCATTACAATAATCTACAGCTCATGAGCATTACAATAATCTACAGCTCATCAACATTACAATAATCTACAGCTCATCAACATTACAATAATCTACAGCTCATCAACATTACAATAATCTACAGCTCATCAACATTACAATAATCTACAGCTCATGAGCATTACAATAATCTACAGCTCATGAGCATTACAATAATCTACAGCTCATGAGCATTACAATAATCTACAGCTCATCAACATTACAATAATCTACAGCTCATCAACATTACAATAATCTACAGCTCATGAGCATTACAATAATCTACAGCTCATCACATTACAATAATCTACAGCTCATCAACATTACAATAATCTACAGCTCATGAACATTATAATAATCTACAGCTCATCAACATTACAATAATCTACAGCTCATCAACATTACAATAATCTACAGCTCATCAACATTACAATAATCTACAGCTCATCAACATTACAATAATCTACAGCTCATGAGCATTACAATAATCTACAGCTCATGAGCATTACAATAATCTACAGCTCATGAGCATTACAATAATCTACAGCTCATGAGCATTACAATAATCTACAGCTCATCAACATTACAATAATCTACAGCTCATCAACATTACAATAATCTACAGCTCATGAACATTACAATAATCTACAGCTCATGAACATTACAATAATCTACAGCTCATGAACATTACAATAATCTACAGCTCATCAACATTACAATAATCTACAGCTCATGAACATTACAATAATCTACAGCTCATCAACATTACAATAATCTACAGCTCATGAACGCATCAACTACAGAGCTGAGTATCGTCAGCATAACAATGAAAACTAACGCCATGCTTCCTAATGATATCTCCCAGTGGTAGCATGTACAGGGTGAAGAGTAGCGGTCCTAGCACTGAGCCTTGTGGTACTCCATACTGAACTTGTGCTCTCTGGGACATCTCTTCATTTACTGCTACAAACTGATAACGGTCACATAGGTGTTATTTGGTATTTGGTGGTTGCTACGGTGTTCTGTGTGGTTGCTAGGTGTAGTCTTTGAGATCCTCTGGTCTGTGGAGAGAACTTTCATCACTATCAGTTGTGAACCAGCGCTAATCAGTTGTGTGTGTGTGTGAGTGTGAGTGTGTTTGTGTGTGTGTGTGAGTGTGAGTGTGTTTGTGTGTGTGAGTGTCAGATGGCATCGGGTTGCAGTGTTTTCTTGAAACACAAGCTCGAGGAATCGTTGCGTTATAGACGTGTTACAATATTTACCATGTTGATGACAGAGGATCTGCCCCAGATAACATGTTTCTGCTGCGAGGAGTCGGCCTGATGAGCCGTCACTGTCAGACTCACTGATCGGCCGTGGCATTGCAGACATGTGTGTGAAAGAGTGTGTGTGTGTGTGTGTGAAAGAGTGTGTGTGTGTGTGTGAGTGTGGACTGGTAATCCCTACGTTATGGGGACAAAATGTCCCCACAAAGATGGCAATATCCGACATCCTTGTCCTTGTGGGGACATTTTTTGGTCCCCATGAGGAAAACATCTTATAAATCAGACTAAGTGATGTTTTTTGAAAATGTAAAAATGCAGAATGTCTCCTGTGATGGGTAGGTTTAGGGGCAGGGGCAGTGTGTGTGTGTGTGTGTGTGTGTGTGTATGTGATGGGTAGGTTTAGGGGCAGGGGCAGTGTGTGTGTGTGTGTGTGTGTGTGTGTGTGTGATGGGTAGGTTTAGGGGCAGGGGCAGTGTGTGTGTGTGTGTGTGTGATGGGTAGGTTTAGGGGCAGGGGCAGTGTAGGGGATAGAATACACGGTATGTACGGTATAAAAACCATTACGCCTATGGAAAGTCCCCATAAAACATGAAAACCCAACGTGTGTGTGTGTCGGTGTCGGTGTGTGTGTGTTGGACACATGTGATGTTGCTGTTATATTTCTCACGGCGGTCTCGTGTCTCCTTCAGGTCCAGCTGTTCAGCGGCAGCTCCAGAACGGGCCAAGCACAGAAGAGCTGGAGGTGCAGAGACGGTAGGACATCCACACACACACACACACACACACACACACAAACACACACTGCCCCTGCCCCTAAACCTACCCATCACACACACACACACACACACACACACACACTGCCCCTGCCCCTAAACCTACCCATCACACACACACACACACACACACACACACACACACACACACACACAAACACACACACACACACACACACACACACACACACACACACACACACACACACACACAC
>JARQWZ010002659.1:195000-197500 GCA_033150135.1 Gobio occitaniae | reverse complement strand
TGAATGGCATACGCGTATAGCGAAACACACCTGCATGGGTCACAAAAGCTGTGAGGTTTCTGCTGCTGGGGTGGAGAGGTACTTGTAGGTAGCCCTGTCTGAGATCCAGTTTAGAGAACACGGTTGACCCATAGAACTGAGCAATGAGCTCTTCTGAAGTAGGCAGTGGGAACCTGTCCGGGATTACTGCCTTATTCACTGCTCGCAGGTCGACACACACCCGTAGATCCCCTGATTTCTTCTGAGCTACCACCAAGTTTGAGACCCAGGGCGATGCATCCACTGGTTCGATGATGCCAGCGTCCAGTAGCTGCTTAAGCTCAGCTGAGACACCATCACGGAAAGCCAGGGGGATGCGGCGGAGTGGTTGGATGACTAGTTTAATGGCAGGGTTCAGGAGAGGTTTGTGGGCAAAAGCAGTAAGGAAACCCAACCCTTCAAACAGGGAAGGCCACTTTTGCTGCAAAGGTATGGAGACTGTCAGGATCGCAGCTCCCTTTGTGTCCACTAGGGAGAATCCCAGAGCCGAGAACAAATCCAGACCCATCAGGTTGGCCCCGCGACGGGCGACATGGAAGGTGAAGCTGGGTACCATCTTGTTGCCATACCCTACAGTCACCTGCAGGGAACCCACTAGGTCAATCTTTGAGTCGCCATAGCCAAAGAGTGAAGCAGAGGGTGCCGAAAGTGGTAGCGCTCTGAAGAAAATGTTGTATGTGTGCATGTTCAGGAGAGACACACTGGCACCAGTGTCCAAAAGCAGTGGAATACACACATCATTTAGGCGCACTGAGCATGCTTTAAATGAGGCTGGTCCAGAGCAGAGCCATAGAGAGAGAGAGTTGCGACAACTCCATAGACTCCAATGGAACGGGTTTTTTTACAGCAATGGCGGCTCGCAGAGACTATCAATAGTTCCCGGAAGTAGCAGCCGTAACAGACCGTTTGTGATGCACTTTTAAAAGGTAAGACATTTAATCAGTAAGATTTTAAATGATCAGCACATTTTTAATCAAAATAACTTGTACATTAAAGCCTGCTTGTGTAGATTATTCATCATTAAAAAAATATATATTTTAAAAACAACATCGCTGTAACTACATACTCATGCTACATACACATGTCGATGTGTAATAAAATGATTGAAAATCAAGGCATTTATTGACTATTAATTACCAAAAATCGCAGTTCTGTCACTGTGACTATCAATTTGAATTGCCCGTCAAAGCACTTCCTGGAACTATTCGAGGTCTACATGAATCACGCGACTATCAAGCGTTTTGAACTTCCGTTGTCGCAACTCTCTCTCTCTATGGCTCTGGTCCAGAGTAAACATTGTGAATGATAGTGGGTGCTTGGACTGACTCAGTTGGGGCAGAGCGGCAGACTGAAGCAAAATGGTGGCGTTTACCACAGTTGTGACACGTTTGGCCACGGGCTGGGCAGTTCTGTGCTCTAGATGGATGAGATGAAGATCCACAGTTTTTCACAGGGCCGTGATGTTTGTGTTTGTGGGCGTGGCTGAGACCGCTGCTGGCGTCTCAGTTGCATAACTACAGAGGAGTCTGCGTCTGCCAATGTGTCGTTCTGGCTGGGCTGTAATATCGATGGGGGCATGGGGGAGGGGGCTGGGCAGTCCGTGATAGTTTGCCGTTTAGTCAGAGCCGATGCACATGCAGCTGCACTCTCTATTTGTAATGCAATCGTGATTGCTCGGCCCAGTGATAAATCATCCGGTTCTAATAACAGAGTTTCACGTATTTTTGCGTTGTTGGTATGCTCAATTAACTGGTCGCGAATCATTTCGTCCTGCAACGCACCGAACTTGCATGAGCTGGCCAACCCCCGCAAGTTGGCGACGTACTGTTGCACAGACTCACCGGGCAGCTGGTGTCTTTGGCGGAAGAGAAAACGGCGCAAAAGTGCGCTCTGTGGGGCCGCAAAGTGTGCGGTTAATAGTTCCACGGCTGTGTCATAATCGCTTATGGTGCCCGATTCAAGCGTTCCCAGCACACGTTGACCCTCAGCTCCCAAGCAATGCAGTAACAGCGCCTTTTTGCGGGCTGCGCTCACGTCAGTCAGCCCCACTGCCAAGATGAAAGTCTCGAAGGACTGTAACCAGCGAGTCCAGGGAATCGGAGGCTCGCCAGGTAGAGCAAGGAAAGGAGCAGGAGGTGGTAGTACAATATCAGCCATCCTCGTCGCCAATGTTATGTTTGGGTAAGAATTACACAGACACAGAGAGTTGCATCGACTTATCGTCTCCTTTTTTACTTCACGCCTCCTTCCAGACCAAAGTGAACGAACCCATCCATTCGTCAGGCATAACAGAATGCTTCAGCACAATCAAACTCTATGCATCACTGAACACGAACTCAATGCATTCTCCATCAACACTGAAGAGAACACAACAGAACAATCCGGAATAAATCACACTAAATATATTCATAATCTAAAGTTATAGATTGTCCAGTATTTATGATCAGATAAACACAGAAGA
>JARQWZ010002659.1:175000-190000 GCA_033150135.1 Gobio occitaniae | reverse complement strand
GATATTTAGTTGAAAAATTTTGAAAAATGTAGTGTCCCCAACTGATTAAGCCAAGCCAGAGGCAACAGTGGCAAGGAAACCCAAACCCCATCAGGAGCAGAATGGAGGAAAATAAACCTTGGAGAAACCAGGCTCAGTCGGGGGGGCAGTTCTCCTCTGGCCAATTAACACACAGCGTATGATTATTATTCTGGCAACTTTACAGGTCAGAGGTCATAATAGATCACGCCGGAGACGGGTTTATTGAGGATGACGTATCGATTTAAGAATTATTGAATTGTAATATTGGAACAATCGGAGTCATCACGCCAGAGACGGGTTTATTGAGGATGACATATCGATTTAAGAATTATTAAATTGTAATATTGGAACAATCGGAGTCATCACGCCGGAGACGGGTTTATTGAGGATGACATATCGATTTAACAATTATTGAATTGTAATATTGGAACAATCGGAGTCATCACGCCGGAAACGGGTTTATTGAGGATGACATATCGATTTAACTATTATTGAATAGTAATATTGGAACAATCGGAGTCATCACGCCGGAAACGGGTTTATTGAGGATGACATATCGATTTAACAATTATTAAATTGTAATAATGGAACAATCGGAGTCATCACGCCGGAGACGGGTTTATTGAGGATGACGTATCGATTTAACAATTATTGAATTGTAATATTGGAACAATCGGAGTCATCACGCCGGAGACGGGTTTATTGAGGATGACATATCGATTTAACAATTATTGAATTGTAATATTGGAACAATCGGAGTCATCACGCCGGAAACAGGTTTATTGAGGATGACGTATCGATTTAACAATTATTAAATTGTAATATTGGAACAATCGGAGTCATCACGCTGGAGACGGGTTTATTGAGGATGACATATCGATTTAACAATTATTGAATTGTAATATTGGAACAATCGGAGTCATCACGCCGGAAACGGGTTTATTGAGGATGACATATCGATTTAACAATTATTAAATTGTAATATTGGAACAATCGGAGTCATCACGCTGGAGACGGGTTTATTGAGGATGACATATCGATTTAACAATTATTGAATTGTAATATTGGAACAATCGGAGTCATCACGCCGGAAACAGGTTTATTGAGGGTGACGTATCGATTTAACAATTATTGAATTGTAATATTGGAACAATCGGAGTCATCACGCCGGAAACGGGTTTATTGAGGATGACATATCGATTTAACAATTATTGAATTGTAATATTGGAACAATCGGAGTCATCACGCCGGAAACAGGTTTATTGAGGATGACGTATCGATTTAACAATTATTGAATTGTAATATTGGAACAATCGGAGTCATCACGCTGGAGACGGGTTTATTGAGGATGACATATCGATTTAACAATTATTAAATTGTAATATTGGAACAATCGGAGTCATCACGCTGGAGACGGGTTTATTGAGGATGACGTATCAATTTAACAATTATTGAATTGTAATATTGGAACAATCGGAGTCATCACGCTGGAGACGGGTTTATTGAGGATGACATATCGATTTAACAATTATTAAATTGTAATATTGGAACAATCGGAGTCATCACGCTGGAGACAGGTTTATTGAGGATGACATATCGATTTAACAATTATTGAATTGTAATATTGGAACAATCGGAGTCATCACGCCGGAAACAGGTTTATTGAGGATGACGTATCGATTTAACAATTATTAAATTGTAATATTGGAACAATCGGAGTCATCACGCTGGAGACGGGTTTATTGAGGATGACATATCGATTTAACAATTATTAAATTGTAATATTGGAACAATCGGAGTCATCACGCTGGAGACGGGTTTATTGAGGATGACGTATCGATTTAACAATTATTGAATTGTAATATTGGAACAATCGGAGTCATCACGCTGGAGACGGGTTTATTGAGGATGACATATCGATTTAACAATTATTGAATTGTAATATTGGAACAATCGGAGTCATCACGCCGGAAACGGGTTTATTGAGGATGACGTATCGATTTAACAATTATTAAATTGTAATATTGGAACAATCGGAGTCATCACGCCGGAGACGGATTTATTGAGGATGACATATCGATTTAACAATTATTAAATTGTAATAATGGAACAATCGGAGTCATCACGCCGGAGACGGGTTTATTGAGGATGACATATCGATTTAACAATTATTAAATTGTAATATTGGAACAATCGGAGTCATCACGCCGGAAACGGGTTTATTGAGGATGACGTATCGATTTAACAATTATTAAATTGTAATATTGGAACAATCGGAGTCATCACGCCGGAGACGGGTTTATTGAGGATGACATATCGATTTAACAATTATTAAATTGTAATAATGGAACAATCGGAGTCATCACGCCGGAGACGGGTTTATTGAGGATGCCGTGATGATGAGGCAGTTTCAGGGGGAGGATAATCACGGTCTCTCAGACACTTCAGGGTCATGTGTTGGTCATGTGTTGATCATGTCTAGCGCAGCCTCTGTTTCTCTAGCCTCTATTTTAAACTGAAATACTGCAATAATAAAAATAAATATATTTTTATTTATTTTTTATAATTGTCAATGGCAAAATAGACCATAATTATTGCATAAATATTAAAAAATACCATCAAATCATCTCAAAATACAACATTAAAAAGAAAAAATATTATTGAAGAAAAATAAATTGCATTGGTTTTACTGGGGTGGAGGAAGATTAATTTTTAGGTGTCTGGTCACTTATGACCGAGAAGACGACCAATGCAACCCCTAAACGAAGAGCACCAGAGGGTTAAGTACATGAATCTTACACACACACATGTGTTGAGTTATTGAGATATCACATGTGTTGAGTTATTGAGATATGAATATGTGTTGAGTTATTGAGATATGAATATGTCCCATGGCTGTTGTAGATGTCAGTGTTGTTGCCGTGAATGATTCTAATGTTTTCCAGGACGACCTGAACTCCCGTGGGCAGAACGCCGCAGGTACGAGTGACCCATACATCCCATATCCCAGATACACAACACACAGTTGACCAACTGAGCCAGAAATGTGTTCGTATTTCATATAAAAAATTAAAATGGTATTTTTGTGCATTACTCATAACAATAGGAAAGTGTGCGCCGCCCATCAGTGACATCATCCTCGCATGTTATTGTGTGTAAGAGAATAAAAGCTCCGCCCACTCAAGAGTCAAGACACGCCTTTGTGTCGAGTAAGAGAATAAAAGCTCCGCCCACTCAAGAGTCATGACACGCCTCTGAGTCGAGTAAGAGAATAAAAGCTCCGCCCACTCACGAGTCAAGACACGCCTCTGAGTCGAGTAAGAGAATAAAAGCTCCGCCCACTCAAGCGTCAAGACACGCCTCTGAGTCAAGTAAGAGAATAAAAGCTCCGCCCACTCACGAGTCAAGACACGCCTTTGAGTCGAGTAAGAGAATAAAAGCTCCGCCCACTCAAGAGTCAAGACACGCCTCTGAGTCAAGTAAGAGAATAAAAGCTCCGCCCACTCAAGAGTCAAGACACGCCTCCGAGTCGAGTAAGAGAATAAAAGCTCCGCCCACTCAAGCATCAAGACACGCCTCTGAGTTGAGTAAGAGAATAAAAGCTCCGCCTACTCACGAGTCAAGACACGCCTCTGAGTCGAGTAAGAGAATAAAAGCTCCGCCCACTCACGAGTCGAGACACGCCTCTGAGTCGAGTAAGAGAATAAAAGCTCCGCCCACTCACGAGTCAAGACACGCCTCTGAGTCGAGTAAGAGAATAAAAGCTCCGCCCACTCACGAGTCAAGACACGCCTCTTGAGTCGAGTAAGAGAATAAAAGCTCCGCCCACTCAAGAGTCAAGACACGCCTCGGAGTTGAGTAAGAGAATAAAAGCTCCGCCCACTCACGAGTCAAGACACGTCTCTTGAGTCGAGGAAGAGAATAAAAGCTCCGCCCACTCACGAGTCGAGACACGCCTCTGAGTCGAGTAAGAGAATAAAAGCTCCGCCCACTCACGAGTCAAGACACGCCTCTGAGTCGAGTAAGAGAATAAAAGCTCCGCCCACTCATAAGTCGAGACACGCCTCTGAGTCGAGTAAGAGAATAAAAGCTCCGCCCACTCAAGAGTCAAGACACGCCTCTGAGTCGAGTAAGAGAATAAAAGCTTCACCCACTCACGAGTCAAGACACGCCTCTGAGTCGAGTAAGAGAATAAAAGCTCCGCCCACTCACGAGTCAAGACACGCCTTTGAGTCGAGTAAGAGAATAAAAGCTCCGCCCACTCAAGAGTCAAGACACGCCTCTGAGTCGAGTAAGAGAATAAAAGCTCCGCCCACTCACGAGTCAAGACACGCCTCTGAGTCGAGTAAAAGAATAAATGCTCCGCCCACTCACGAGTCAAGACACGCCTCTGAGTCGAGTAAGAGAATAAAAGCTCCGCCCACTCAAGAGTCAAGACACGCCTCTGAGTCGAGTAAGATAATAAAAGCTCCGCCCACTCACGAGTCAAGACACGCCTCTGAGTCGAGTAAGAGAAGAAAAGCTCCGCCCTCTCAAGAGTCAAGACACGCCTCTGAGTCGAGTAATTACACACTGTGCCTTTAAGGCGGAGAACAGCGCTTGGTTGATTGACAGCACTTATAGCGCCTGTTTGGGAAATGTCCCGCCTCTTCATAACTCAGATGTAAATAGTGGCGATTTAAAACCAAACTTGATTTACAATTAATAATAATAATAATGTTAATAAACAAGAGGATCGTGCAGATCGACTTTCATTCACGGGACGGTTCAGAGGGGTGTGTTTTGTTTTAGACACTTTAGTTACACGCCATCTAATCGTGATAAACGATGGTAATTCAAACAGTAATCGACAGTCGTCCGTGGGCGGAGATTATTTAAATGAGGAACATTATGACCTCACAGTTGTAGTCCAGACGAGTCGCCAGTTGTAGTTCTTATAAAGTGGAATAAAAGCTCCCCCCACTCAAGAGTCAAGACACACCTTTGAGTCGAGTAATTACACACTGCGCCTTTAATGCGGAGAACAGCGAGTCATGTGACTGCGGTTGGTTGATTGACAGCATATAGTTCTTATGAAGTGGGTTCTGCTGAGTAAAAGAGCTTTACTGTAAGTGTGTGTGTGTCCCGCAGACGGAGTGAAAAAGCCGTGGGACCGAGCCAACTCCGCGGAGAGATCGTCGCTGGTGTCCAGGTGAGAGCAGAGCGCCTCGTGTACACACACACACACACACACTCACACACACACACACACACACACATCTAATATGTCTCCGTCGCTCCGCAGGGTCCGGCCCGTGGGAAGCATCGGCGACTCAGACGCCTTAGACTTCGACAGGATGAAACAGGTACAGTGTGTGTGTGTGTGTTTACGGGGAAAAACTCAGGTGTGTGTTTACGGGGATACACTCAGGTGTGTGTTTACGGGGACACACTCAGGTGCGTGTTTACGGGGACACACTCAGGTGCGTGTTTACAGGGACACACTCGACTGAACTCATGATTCGATCAGGGCTCCTCCATTAAACTCGAGATCGGGTTACATGCCCACATGTTCTTGTTCAAGATATTACAGCATTTCTGTCGTTAAGAAGTGGAGAAATATGAAATATTATGCAGACATTTGAATTAAATTAATATCTTGAACAAGAACATGTGGGCATGTAACCCGATCTCGAGTTTAATGGAGGAGCCCTGATCGTATCATGAGTTCAGTCGAGTGTGTCCCTGTAAACACACACCGGAGTTTGTCCCCGTAAACACACACCGGAGTGTGTCCCCGTAAACACACACCACAGTGTGTCCCCGAAAACACGCACCGAAGTGTGTCCACGTAAACACGCATCGAGTGTGTCCCCGGCAATATAACACAAGGGCACAACCATCAGAAGTCTGTTAGCGCCCTCTTCAGGCATTACATAAGGTCTCGGTTACATATGGTAACCCTCGTTCCCTGAAGGAGGGAACGGAGACGTACGTCGGACGTCACCGACGAATTGGGACCCTTTGGAAAACGCCACAGTTACTACCACTTCCAGCGCCCAGCGAAGAGCCCCTCAGACCCCGTCTGTTCCGCAAGAACCATTCAGAAGACCTTTATTTAATAACGCTGTGAAAGCATGCCCGGAGGGAGTTACCATGTGGAGAATACACGTATGGGCTGGCCTTGGGCAGTGCAACCAACGGAAGTCCCAGGGGTGGCCCCGGCCAATTTTACGGCGGAAAGACGAGGGAAAGACACGCCGCGAGCCAACGCCCAGGAAGAAGCTACACCCCTAGTGGAGTGGGCTCTTAACCCGAGCGGGCAGGGCACGTCTTGGGATTCATACGCCAAGACGATGGCATCCACTATCCAGTGGGCCATCCTCTGCTTGGAGACAGCCTTTCCCTTCTGCTGTCCTCCGTAACAGACGAAGAGCTGCTCTGAGGTCCTAAAGCTTTGCGTTCTGTCAACATAGACGCGCAGAGCGCGAACTGGACAGAGAAAAGCTAGGGCTGGGTCAGGCTCCTCATAAGGCAGCGCTTGCAGGCTCACCACCTGGTCCCGGAAGGGAGTGGTGGGAACCTTGGGCACATATCCAGGCCGGGGTCTCAGGATTACATGAGAGTTACCAGGTCGAATTCCAGGCACGATTCGTCGACCGAAAATGCCTGGAGGTCCCCAACCCTCTTGATAGAGGCCAGTCAGGAGTACGGTCTTTAGTGACAGGACTTTTAACTCACCTGACAGCGAAGGCTCAAAGGGCGCTCTCTGTAGTGCGGTAAGCACCAGAGTTAAGTCCCAAGAGGGTATAGAGGGAGGGTGAGGCGGTTTTAGTCTCCTCGCCCCCCTCAGGAACCTGACGACCTGATCCGTGCTTACCTAAGGACTTTCCATCTACTAAGTCATGATTAGCGGCAACATACACCTTGAGGGTGGAGGGGGACAGCCTTCGCTCCAACCGGCTCTTTAGAAAGGAAAGCACAGATCTGACCGAACACCTTCTCGAGTGAACACCTACCAGTCGGCGAACAGGTTCCACTTCAACGCATAGAGCCGTCTCGTAGAGGGAGCTCTAGCGGAAGAGATGGTGTCTACCACGTTCGGTGGCAGGCCACCTAGAACCTCCGCGTCCCATCCAGGGACCAGACATAGAGTCTCCAGAGGTCCGGACGCGGATGCCAGAGGGTGCCCCGTCTCTGAGTCAGGAGGTCCTTCCTCAGAGGAATGGGCCAAGGAGGTACTGTCGCGAGTTCCGGGAACCAAGTCCGGTTGGGCCAATACGGATCCACCACCAGGACCTGCTCCTCGTCCTCCCTGACCTTGCACAGAAACTGTGCAAGAAGGCTCACTGGGGGAAACACATATTTGCGTAGGTCCCGGGGCCAGCTGTGTGCCAGAGCATCCGAGCCGAGGGTCCCCTCGGTCAGGGAATAAAACAATTCCATACGGACCAGAACGTGCTTGCCTCTGAGCGGCCCCTTGAGGCGGCTGAGTGCAAGACGAACTGCTAACAACTCCAGGCAATTGATATGCCATTGCAGTTGGGGCCGAAACTGCAAGCCCGCTGTACGTGGCACCCCAGCCGGTGGATGAGGCATCTGTGGAGACAACAGCATGCCTGGACACTTGTTCTAGAGGCACTCCTGCCCGTAGAAAAGAAGGATCCGACCACGGGCTGAAGGTTTGGCGGCATCTCGGCGTCACTTGGACACGGAGGGATCCGCTGTGCCACGCCCATCTCGGGACTCGGCCGAGTAGCCAGCGTTGAAGCGGTCTCATATGAAGCAATCCCAGCGGCGTTACCGCGGCTGCAGATGCCATATGCCCCAGGAGCCTCTGACAATGTTTCAGTGGTACCGCTGTCCTGCATTTGAATGAATTCAAGCAGTTCAACACCGACTGGCCGCGCTCCTCGTGAGGCACGCTGTCTGGGCAACCGAGTCTTAGGAAATGTGCTGAAGCACCCAGGGAAGGCCGCGGCAACACACAGGGAATAGTGCAGCCTGTGGCCGGTTCTCCACTGGTCCTCCATGACCCTGTGGCCGGTTCTCCACTGGTCCTCCATGACCCTGTGGCCGGTTCTCCACTGGTCCTCCATGACCCTGTGGCCGGTTCTCCACTGGTCCTCCATGACCCTGTGGCCGGTTCTCCACTGGTCCTTCATGACCCTGTGGCCGGTTCTCCACTGGTCCTCCATGACCCTGTGGCCGGTTCTCCACTGGTCCTTCATGACCCTGTGGCCGGTTCTCCACTGGTCCTTCATGACCCTGTGGCCGGTTCTCCACTGGTCCTCCATGACCCTGTGGCCGGTTCTCCACTGGTCCTTCATGACCCTGTGGCCGGTTCTCCACTGGTCCTCCATGACCCTGTGGCCGGTTCTCCACTGGTCCTTCATGACCCTGTGGCCGGTTCTCCACTGGTCCTTCATGACCCTGTAGCCGGTTCTCCACTGGTCCTCCATGACCCTGTGGCCGGTTCTCCACTGGTCCTTTATGACCCTGTGGCCGGTTCTCCACTGGTCCTCCATGACCCTGTGGCCGGTTCTCCACTGGTCCTTCATGACCCTGTGGCCGGTTCTCCACTGGTCCTTCATGACCCTGTGGCCGGTTCTCCACTGGTCCTTCCTTGAGCACTTTTGATAGAGACTGACCACTGCAGGCCGGGAACACCCCACAAGAGCTGCAGTTCTGGAGATGCTCTGACCCAGTCCTCCAGCCGTCACAATCTGGCCCTTGTCAAACTCGCTCTAATCCTTACGCTCGCCCATTTTTCCTGCTTCTAACACATCAACTCTGAGGACTAAATGTTCACTTGCTGCCTAATATATCCCACCCACTAACAGAGATCATCAGTGTTATTCATAATGTTATGCCTGATCGGTGTATATAATATTATGTATGTTAGCAGTGTTCAATAAAACTGACACTTTAATTGAACCAGTTATTATCGCCTCAGTGTTATGATGTGTATTGTTGGCCTAAGGTCATGTGATCGTGTTGTCTCTTCTTCTGCTGACAGGAGATCTTGGAGGAAGTTGTCCGTGAGCTGCACAAGGTGAAGGACGAGATCATTGACGGTACGTGGATGAGTTATAGTGTGAGTGTGTGTGTGAGTGTGAGTGTGAGTGTGTGTGGACTGGTAATCCCTACGTTATGGGGACAAAATGTCCCCACAAAGATGGCAATATCCAAAATCCTCGTCCTTGTGGGGACATTTTTAGGTCCCCATGAGGAAAACATCTTATAAATCAGACTAAGTGATGTTTTTTGAAAATGTAAAAATGCAGAATGTCTCCTGTGATGGGTAGGTTTAGGGGCAGGGGCAGTGTGTGTGTGGGCATGTTTTCGTGAAATATCAGGACACAAATGTGTATAATGACATGGGTATGACATAGTTATTACAAAAAGAGGGTGAAATATGAGGACGTTCCCCATGTCCTCACTTTTCAAAATGCTTATAAATCACACAGAATGAGGTTTTTTTCACAGAAAGTGAACTGCACAGTCTCCTGTGAGGGCTAGGTTTAGGGGCAGTGTGTGTGTGTGTGTGTGTGTGATGGGTAGGTTTAGGGTCAGTGTAAGGGGATAGAAAGTACGGTTTGTACGGTATAAAAACCATTACGCCTATGGGATGTCCTCACATTTCACAAAAACAAACATGTGTGTGTGTGTTATGGGTAGGTTTAGGGGCAGTGTGTGTGTGTGTGTGTGTGTGTGATGGGTAGGTTTAGGGGCAGGGGCAGTGTAGGGGATAGAATATACAGCATGTACGGTATAAAAACCATTAACATGAAAACCAAACATGTGTGTGTGTGTGTGTGTGTGAGTGTGAGTGTCAAGTCAAGTCAAGTCAACTTTATTTATATAGCGCTTTTAACAATGCAGATTGTTTCAAAGCAGCTTTACAGTGTTAAACAGGAAAATAATGCAGCATAATTTTATTCAGCTGTATAGCCATTCTGGAGAAACCGCTGATGTCATCAGCTCATTTCAATTATCATACAGTGACAGTGTGGGCTTTAGATCAATAATTTGATCAGTAATTTAGTTTATATGGTTAATTTAGTTTAATAATTAGATTTATTTGGATATTTAGTTGAAAAATGTAGTGTCCCCAACTGAGCAACACAAGCCAGAGGCAACAATGGCAAGGAAACCAAAACCCCATCAGGAGCAGAATGGAGGAAAATAAACCTTGGAGAAACCAGGCTCAGTCGGGGGGGCAGTTCTCCTCTGGCCAATTAACAAGCAGCGTATGATTATTATTCTGGCAACTTTACAGGTCAGAGGTCATAATAGATTGGAATATTTGAAAGATCGGAGGCATCACGCCGGAGACGGGTTTATTGAGGATGATGTGTCGATGAGGCAGTTTCAGGAGGAGGATAATCACGGTCTCTTAGACACTTCAGGGTCATGTGTTGGTCATGTGTTGGTCATGTGTTGGTCATGTGTAGGTCATGTGTAGGTCATGTGTTGGTCTTGTGTTGGTCTTGTGTTGGTCATGTGTTGGTCATGTGTTGGTCATGAGTTGGTCATGTGTTGGTCATGTGTTGGTCATGTGTAGGTCATGTGTTGGTCATGTGTTGGTCATGTGTTGGTCATGTGTTGGTCATGAGTTGGTCATGTGTTGGTCATGTGTTGGTCTTGTGTTGGTCATGTGTTGGTCATGTGTTGGTCATGTGTTGGTCATGTGTTGGTCTTGTGTTGGTCTTGTGTTGGTCATGTGTTGGTCTTGTGTTGGTCTTGTGTTGGTCATGTGTTGGTCTTGTGTTGGTCTTGTGTTGGTCATGTGTTAGTCATGTGTTGGTCATGAGTTGGTCTTGTGTTGGTCATGTGTTGGTCTTGTGTTGGTCATGTGTTGGTCATGTGTTGGTCATGTGTTGGTCATGTGTTAGTCTTGTGTTGGTCTTGTGTTGGTCATGTGTTGGTCTTGTGTTGGTCATGTGTTGGTCATGTGTTGGTCTTGTGTTGGTCATGTGTTGGTCATGTGTTGGTCTTGTGTTGGTCATGTGTTGGTCATGTGTTGGTCTTGTGTTGGTCTTGTGTTGGTCATGTGTTGGTCTTGTGTTGGTCTTGTGTTGGTCATGTATTGGTCATGTGTTGGTCTTGTGTTGGTCATGTGTTGGTCTTGTGTTGGTCTTGTGTTGGTCTTGTGTTGGTCATGTGTTGGTCATGTGTTGGTCTTGTGTTGGTCATGTGTTGGTCATGTGTTGGTCATGTGTTGGTCTTGTGTTGGTCATGAGTTGGTCATGTGTTGGTCATGAGTTGGTCATGTGTTGGTCATGTGTTGGTCATGTGTTGGTCCTGTGTTGGTCTTCTCTGGGCGCAGGTCCACCATCTGATCTGGATACGGCCCGGATCCGGCTGACTGCAGTAAACCTCAGGATAAACAGAGAGACTATCATTAGCGTAGATGCCATTCTTCTGATGATGTCACGAGTACATCAGGTGTTATGGGAAGTGTTCCCGGTTCCGGCTGACCTAGTTAATGCAGCCTAACAATCATTTCATTGAAGAAGTGTTTTATGTGTATGCCACAGTAAAGAGATGTGTTTTTAGTCTAGATTTAAACTGACAGAGTGTGTGTGCTTCCCGAACAATGTTAGGAAGAGTTCCAGAGTTTAGGAGCTAAATAGGAAAAGGATCGAGCGCCTGCAGTTGATTTGGATATTCTCGGTATGATCAACTGGCCAGAGTTTAGAGAGCGCAGTAGACGTGATGGAGGATAATGTGTTAAGAGCTCGCTCAAGTACTGGAGATAAACCATTTAGTGCTTTGTAAGTAATAAGCAAGATTTTAAAATGTATGCAATGTTTAATAGGCAGCCAGTGCAGTGTTGACAGAACCGGCTAATATGGTCATACTTCCTGGTTCTAGTAAGAACTGGAGCTGCTGCGTTTTGGACCAGCTGGAGTTTGTTTATTAGGCGAGCAGGGCAACCACCCAGTAGAGCATTACAATAATCTACAGCTCATGAGCATTACAATAATCTACAGCTCATGAGCATTACAATAATCTACAGCTCATCAACATTACAATAATCTACAGCTCATCAACATTACAATAATCTACAGCTCATGAACCTTACAATAATCTACAGCTCATCAACATTACAATAATCTACAGCTCATGAGCATTACAATAATCTACAGCTCATCAACATTACAATAATCTACAAATTTACAAAAATCCCAAATTTAGAGATATTTTTAAGATTCTTTTTTTTTAATTGAGTTGCAGGAAATTACCGGTCATCCAATGTTTTATATCAGCTATGCATTCCGTTAATCTTGTGAATTGGTAAGTTTCTTCAGGGCGTGAAGAAATATAGAGCTGAGTATCGTCAGCATAACAATGAAAACTAACGCCATGCTTCCTAATGATATCTCCCAGTGGTAGCATGTACAGGGTGAAGAGCAGCGGTCCTAGCACTGAGTCTTGTGGTACTCCATACTGAACTTGTGCTCGCTGGGACATCTCTTCATTTACTACTACAAACTGATAACGGTCAGATAGGTGTGATTTAAACCATGCCAATGCAATTCCACTAATACCTACATATTTTTTGAGTCTATTCAAAAGAATGTTGTGGTCGATAGTATCAAATGCAGCGCTAAGATGGAGTAACACTAATAGAGAGATACAGCCACGATCGGATGATAAGAGTAAATCATTTGTAACTCTGATGAGAGCAGTCTCAGTGCTATGATACGCTCTAAATCCTGACTGGAAATCCTCACAGATACCATTTCTTTCTAAAAAAAGGAACATAATTGTGAAGACACTGCCTTTTCTAGTGTTTCTGACAGAAAGGGTAGATTTGAGATTGGTCTATAATTGACTAATTCTGTAGGATCAAGTTGCGTTTTTTTAATAAGTGGTTTAATAATAGCCAACTTAAAAGTTTTCGGTACATATCCTAATGACAAAGATGAATTAATGATATTAAGAAGAGGATCTATGACCTCTGGTAGCATCTCTTTTAATAGCCTAGTCGGTACAGGGTTGAGCATACATGTTGTTGATTTAGATGATTTAACGAGTTTAGCCAATTATTCTTCTCCTATAGCAGTGAATGAGTGTGTGTGTCTTCTTCTATAGCAGTGAATGAGTATGTGTGTGTGTGTGTGTGTGTGTGTGTCCTCTCCTATAGCAGTGAATGAGTGTGGGCATGTTTTCGTGAAATATCAGGACACAAATGTGTATAATGACATGGGTATTACAAAAAGAGGGTGAAATATGAGGACGTTCCCCATGTCCTCACTTTTCAAAATGCTTATAAATCACACAGAACAAGTTTTTTTTTCACAGAAAGTGAACTGCACAGTCTCCTGTGAGGGCTAGGTTTAGGGGCAGGGGCAGTGAGTGTGTGTGTGTGTGTGTGTGTGTGTGTGTGTGATGGGTAGGTTTAGGGGTAGGGGCAGTGTAAGGGGATAGAAAATACGGTTTGTACGGTATAAAAACCATTACGCCTATGGAATGTCCTCACATTTCACAAAAACAAACATGTGTGTGTGTGTGTGTGTGTGTCTTCTCCTATAGCAGTGAATGTGTGTGTGTGTGTGAGTGTGTGTGTGTGTGTGTGTGTGTGTGAGTGTATGTGTGTGTCTCCTCCTATAGCAGTGAATGAGTGTAATTTTTCCTCAGTGACACTACAATGCTCTGTCTGATGTGATACTGTAGTAGACGCTGCATGGTTAAAATTTTCTTCCTAATATTATCAATCTTACATGTGAAGAAGTTCATAAAGTCATTACTGCTGTGCTATTTACAAACATCAGAAGTTGAAGCTTTATTTTTGGTCAATTTAGCTACTGTATCGAATAAATACCTATGGTTGTGTTTGTTTTCTTCCAAGAGAGTTGAGAAATAAGCAGATCTAGCAGTTTTTACGGCCTTTCTGTATGTGATCATGTGCTCTTTCCACAAATTACGAAAGACCTGTAGTTTTGTTTTCTTCCAGCTGTGCTCCATTTTTCTGGCTGCTGTTTTAAGGGCCCGAGTGTGTGTGTGAGTGAGTGTGTGTGTGTGTGTGTGTGTGTGTGTGTGTGTGTGTGTGTGTGTGTGTGTGTGTGTGTGTGTGTGTGAGTGAGTGTGTGTGTGTGTGTGTGTGCTCGTTGTACCACGGCGTTGGACTATTTTCTTTAATCTTCTTTAAGCACAGAGGAGCAACTGTGTCTAAAGTGTTGGAAAAGAGAGTCAATAGTTTCTGTTGCAGCATTCAGTTCTTCTAAGCTATCTGGGATGCTGAGGAGATGATACTGATGAGGAAGATTATTTAAAAAGAAATCTTTAGTAGCGGCAGTGATTGTCCTGCCATTTTTGAAGCGAGGGGGCGGCTTTGCAACCTTAGCAAAATTAAGTATACATGATACTAAGTTATTGGATTTCTGTGCTAGCCACGGTTTGTCCATAACGAACACCATGTTCAAGCATAAGGGTGTCCATCAGTGCACGTGGCACCAGGACACCCTAGGCCGGAGGTCGATGATCGACTTTGTAGTCGTGTCATCAGACCTTCGGCCATATTTCTTGGACACTCGTGTGAAGAGAGGGGTGGAGCTGTCAACTGATCACCACCTGGTGGTGAGTTGGATCCGATGGCGGGGGAGGAAGCTGGACAGACTCGGCAGACCCAAACGTACTGTAAGGGTCTGCTGGGAACGTTTGGCCGAGTCTCCTGTCAGAGAGATCTTCAACTCCCACCTCCGGCAGAACTTCAACCGGATCCCGAGGGAGGCTGGAGATATTGAGTCCGAGCGGACCATGTTCTCCACCTCCATTGTCGCTGCGGCCGCTCGGAGCTGTGGCCGTAAGGTCTCTGGTGCCTGTCGAGGCGGCAATCCCCGAACCCGGTGGTGGACACCGGAAGTAAGGGATGCCGTCAAGCTGAAGAAGGAGTCCTATCGGGCCTGGATGGCTTGTGGGACTCCGGAGGCAGCTGACCGGTACCGGCAGGCCAAGCGGACTGCAGCCCGGGTAGTCGTGGAGGCAAAA
>JARQWZ010002659.1:145000-170000 GCA_033150135.1 Gobio occitaniae | reverse complement strand
CCAGCTTTTCAACGTCTTTTGCAGAAACTGAAGAAAATAGAAGAAGTGTTTTGATGAGGTGTCGTTCCCTTCATTTCGTCTGCATTATTATTATTATTATTATTTTTATTATTATAGTTGTAGTCGTAGTGTTTAAATGTAGGTCGAGGTAGCCGTAGCAACCAATAATAATAATAAAAATGATAATAATCGCACATGACTTTTATACTTTCCTTTGCTTTTGTTCAGATTAAGCACATTTCATTCTCCAGTTTTTTATCCTTTTTGCCATAAAAATATGTATTTATTCACTGACGAGAGACGTTATTATTATTTCCGTCTAATGAAGAAAGTATTTGTGATCATGTTGTTAATAAAATGTTTATTGCTGCGAGGACATGGTGAATATTGTTTTGTTTTATGATTTCTCTTTTTGACCAAGTGCTTCCTGGTTTGAACAAAATAAGAATGAATAAAAGAATAAAAGATTTACGTGACATTAAAAAAGAACTGAAATAAAACTGTGACGGATGTGTTGGACCAACGGCCGCATGTGTGTTTCTTTAATAATCATAACCATATTCATAAATACACATTTCATTTTTCATTTAAAACCCACAACATATGAAAATATAAACATATCATAACTAAATCAGAACATTTTTTCAAATATTAATAATGTTATATATTTCAACTATTACTATTACTCAACTATTACTTACTTAACTAACACTTATTTAATATTAAATTATTTAAAAATAATATTTAATAATAATACAATAAGAGTTTCTAGTGACCCACAACATTTGAACATATAATCATAACTAAATCAGAACATTTATTAAAATATGAATAATGTTATCTTTTTAAACTATTTAATGAACACTTCATTTTTTATTTAATATTAAATAATATTTAATAATAATACAATAAGAGTTTCTGGTGACCCACAACATTTGAAAATATAAACATATTTAACAATATAAATATAACTAAATCAGAACATTTATCAAAATATATATATTTTATATTACTAATATTAATATTCACATTTAATATTTCACTATTTAATTAACACTAACACTGTAAAAATCTGTTTTTAAATAATAAAAAACACAAAAATTAAAAAATAACCATAGATTAATATATTAAACAACTGAATATGTATTTATTTACATATTAATATACAGTGAAAATCTAGATAATTCTAATAATAATTACATGATATATTAATAAGTAAAAACAACACAGTTACAATATATATTATTAATACAATATATTACACTAATATATCTGTAATATAGATTCTGGGGAGATTCTATAGAAACTGTATTTTCAGTTTAGAAATGAAAACCCACAAACCACACGAAAAACCATAATATCAAAATCATATTTTAATATATCCAAACCACTCAATATGTAATTATTTGTTTAGTTGTTTATTTAATCGATACACATTAATAATACATGGAAAAGGGGTATCAAATGTGGCTTTACATATTGATATACAGTCAAAATATGGATTTTTAAATATTAAAAATAATTTCATGAACACGATTAATACATTAAAAAGTAAAAACAATTAATATGTTGTATTTACACCGATAAATAAAACCGCCAAAATGCGCGTGCCCGACCGCGCGCGAGCCCCATCGCCCCTCTTCTCGCGAGATTTGGAAGTGGAGCGTAGTGGCGACGTGAATTCATGAGAGAAGTGGAGAGTTATTTGTATTATCGAGGAGTGTGTGCGCGCTGTGCGGGTTTCAGGGGGTGTGTGAGAAACAGAGAGAGAGAGAGAGAGAGTGTGTGTGTGTGAAGTGTTTGCGGGGCAGCGAGCGAGCGATCCGTGCGTTTAGCGCGACGGCAAAGGCGAGCGAGCTGGCGGACTTCAACATGGCATCCGGCGAGACGCTGTACATCGAGACGGACGGCTCGGAGATGCCCACGGAGATCGTGGAGCTGCACGAGATCGAAGTGGAAACCATCGAGACGACGGTGGTCGGCGGGGACGAGGACGACGAGCACCAGCCCATGATCGCGCTCCAGCCGCTGGTGACAGACGACCCGAGTCAGGTCCACCACCATCAGGAGGTGATCCTGGTCCAGACCCGGGAGGAGGTGGTCGGCGGGGATGACTCGGACCTCCGGGGGGACGACGACGGCTTCGAGGACCAGATCCTCATCCCGGTGCCCGCGCCCGGCGCGGAGGAGGAGTACATCGGGCAGACTCTGGTGACAGTCGCGGGCAAGAGCTCCATGGGGCGGATGGGCAAAAGAGCGACTTCAGGGGGCAAGAAAGCGGGCAAAAAGAGCTACCTCAGCGCGGCCGAGGCCACCGGGAGGAAATGGGAGCAGAAGCAGGTGCAGATCAAGACTCTGGAGGGCGAGTTCTCCGTCACGATGTGGGCATCGGGTGAGTCTCTTTCCTCCGGGATATCGTTGGCTCGGATTCCCGGGCCCTCGGCAGGGCGTTGTCCGTCCGCAGCACGTCCCGTCCCGCGCGCGATACTGTTCGCGAGACGTCTTCGCACCGAGAACGCGGGCGCATCGGTCCGGGTGTTTTTGTTTTGAACGGAGGCCATGTTTTTAGCTGCCGATGGGCGCCGCCATGTTCCCCGAGTCCAGTATGGCGGCCCGAAAAGATGGCGCCGGTGCTGCGGGTTGAAGATGGCGCGAGCGCGCTGCAGCTCATGAGGCGTGTAGGCCGCGCGAGCTGCGGCTCCAGGAGACCGTTAAAGACCGTTAATCCGTCTCGCGGTTTGAATTTCAGATTCAGCGCGAACCACTTTGGATTTAAATGTCCGAGAAGGTGTGACGTTTTTTTTTTTTTTAACGGTCGGAGCTGAGGCGAGCTAGTCTGTTTACTGCCTCCGCGGATCTACAGCTACGCGGTTAACGATTCAGATGACGGAAATCATCGCGCGTTTGTGTTTATTCGGGCTTTTGATGGTTTAAAAGTGTCGTTTTTCGCTCGAGGGACCCGGATGTCGCTGAGGTCGTCCGTGTGGAAGGAAAAAGCGGATTTTGTTGACTCGTGTTAACCCGTGTATGATTGGGCTTTGTGTTTCAGATGACAAGAAAGACATCGATCATGAGACTGTGGTGGAGGAGCAGATCATCGGGGAAAACTCTCCACCGGATTATTCCGAATACCTGACGGGAAAGAAACTCCCGCCCGGAGGAATCCCGGGAATCGACCTGTCAGACCCGAAACAGCTGGCGGAGTTCGCCAGGTCAGAGACTCTCACGATTAAGCGTTCAGAATTAATTTTAAATTAATGTAAATCCATGTGTGTATGAGGGTCATAAATGAATCTGGACTGGGGGGGGAAGTGCTTCTGATATTAAAGAGACAGTTCACACAAACATAAACATTATCCCATAATTTACTCTCCCTCAGCTCATCCTCTGTGTGTGACATTATTCCTTCAGACCAACACAGAGTTATATTAATAACGTCCTGACTCTTCTAAGCTTTATAATGGCAGTGAATGTGCGTCCATCCGTCATATAACTGCTCCACACTGCTCCGGGGGTTAATAAAGGCTTTCTGAAGCGAAGCGATGCGTTTGTGTAAGAAAAATATCCATATTTAAAACTTGATAGATGCACTTTTATGATGGACAGATGCGCTTTTATGATGGACAGATGCGCTTTTATGATGGATAGATGCGCTTTTATGATGGACAGGTGCACTTTTATGATGGACAGATGCACTTTTATGATGGACAGATGCACTTTTATGATGGACAGATGCGCTTTTATGATGGACAGGTGCGCTTTTATGATGGACAGATGCACTTTTATGATGGACAGGTGCGCTTTTATGATGGACAGATGCACTTTTATGATGGACAGATGCGCTTTTATGATGGACAGATGCACTTTTATGATGGACAGATGCACTTTTATGATGGACAGATGCGCTTTTATGATGGATAGATGCGCTTTTATGATGGACAGGTGCACTTTTATGATGGACAGATGCACTTTTATGATGGACAGATGCGCTTTTATGATGGACAGATGCGCTTTTATGATGGACTGGTGCGCTTTTATGATGGACAGATGCACTTTTATGATGGACAGATGCGCTTTTATGATGGACAGATGCACTTTTATGATGGACAGATGCACTTTTATGATGGACAGATGCACTTTTATGATGGACAGGTGCGCTTTTATGATGGACAGATGCACTTTTATGATGGACAGGTGCGCTTTTATGATGGACAGATGCACTTTTATGATGGACAGGTGCGCTTTTATGATGGACAGGTGCACTTTTATGATGGACAGGTGCACTTTTATGATGGACAGATGCACTTTTATGATGGACAGGTGCGCTTTTATGATGGACAGATGCACTTTTATGATGGACAGGTGCACTTTTATGATGGACAGGTGCGCTTTTATGATGGACAGATGCACTTTTATGATGGACAGGTGCGCTTTTATGATGGACAGGTGCGCTTTTATGATGGACAGATGCGCTTTTATGATGGACAGGTGCGCTTTTATGATGGACAGATGCACTTTTATGATGGACAGATGCACTTTTATGATGGACAGGTGCGCTTTTATGATGGACAGATGCACTTTTATGATGGACAGATGCACTTTTATGATGGACAGATGCGCTTTTATGATGGACAGATGCGCTTTTATGATGGATAGATGCGCTTTTATGATGGACAGGTGCGCTTTTATGATGGACAGATGCACTTTTATGATGGACAGATGCACTTTTATGATGGACAAATGCGCTTTTATGATGGACAGATGCACTTTTATGATGGACAGATGCACTTTTATGATGGACAGATGCACTTTTATGATGGAGAGATGCACTTTTATGATGGACAGATGCACTTTTATGATGGAGAGATGCACTTTTATGATGGACAGATGCACTTTTATGATGGACAGATGCACTTTTATGATGGACAGGTGCGCTTTTATTAGATTAGATTAGATTCAACTTTATTGTCATTACACAAGTACAAGTACAAGGCAACGAAATGCAGTTTAGGTCTAACCAGAAGTGCAATAGCAGCAAGTGCAGGATATACAACGTTTGCATAAGTGCAGGACATGGATATGTACTGAGTATATATAAATATATCTATAAATAGAGAGATGGTTATTACTATAAACAGAATTTACAGGTGAATATGTACAGTGAATAATATACAGATGGCTTTTACTATAAACAGAATTTACAGGTGGATATGTACTATGAATATAATATAATATACAGATGGCTATTACTATAAACAGAATTTTACAGTTAGAGGTATACAATATGTTAGGCTAAAATGAGGAATATAGCAGTGGATTAAGGTAGTGCAATAAATTATGAACAGAAGCTATCCGAAAAAAAAAAGTGTAAAGTGCAGTGGAAAGTGGTTGCATATTACAGTTAGAAGTACGGTGCAAAATGCAAATGTAAACAGTTGGTACTGTAAAAACAGTCGGCAGTGCAAATGAGCATAATCCAGTTACGGTATGGTAGTGCAAAATGCATAAGTAAACAGTTGTTACTGTAGTAAACAGTCGGTAGTGCAAATAACAAAGTGAAGGCAGATGTGAGGTAGGAGAGTTAGCAGTTTATGAGGGAAGTGGATCAACGGGGGTTTGAGTTCAGTAAAGAGACAGCTCTGGGGAAAAAACTGTTCTTTAGTCTGCTGGTTCTGGTCCGGTGGATCCTGAAACGCCTGCCGGAGGGCAGGAGAGAAAACAGTCTGTGGGCTGGGTGAGAGGAGTCCTTGAGGATGCTGGAGCTCGATGCAGACAGCGTTTCCTCTGGATGTGCTCGATGGCAGGCAGTGGAGTCCCTGTGATGCGCTGGGCAGTTTTCACCACCCGCTGCAGTGCCTTGCGCTCCGCAACAGAGCAGCTCCCATACCATACTGCCACACAGTTGGTCAGGATGCTTTCTATTGCGCAGCGGTAGAAGTTCACCAGGATAGCCGAGGAGAGCTGATTCTTCCTCAGTGTCCTCAGGAAGAAGAGGCGCTGGTGAGCCTTCTTGACCAGGCTGGAGGTGTTGGTCGTCCACGACATGTCCGCCGAGATGTGGATCCCCAGGAACTTGAAACTGGAGACACGCTCAACAGCCATTCCATTGATGTGGATGGTGTCGTGTGTGCCTCTTGACTCCTTCCTGAAGTCCACGATGAGCTCCTTCGTTTTGGTGGTGTTGAGGAGCAGGTTATTTTCGGTGCACCATGTGGCCAGGTGCTGGATCTCCTCCCTGTAGGCAGTCTCATCGTTGTTGCTGATGAGACCAATCACCGTAGTGTCGTCCGCAAACTTGACGATAGAATTAGATCCATACACAGGCTTGCAGTCGGCGGTTTTATGATGGACAGATGCGCTTTTATGATGGACAGATGCACTTTTATGATGGATAGATGTGCTTTTAGGATGGACAGATGCGCTTTTAGGATGGACAGATGCACTTTTATGATGGACAGATGCACTTTTATGATGGACAGATGCACTTTTATGATGTATAGATGCACTTTTATGATGGATAGATGCACTTTTATGATGGACAGATGCGCTTTTATGATGGACAGATGCAATTTTATGATGGACAAATGCACTTTTATGATGTATAGATGCACTTTTATGATGGATGGATGCATTATAAAGCTTGGAAGAGTCATTATTAATATAACTCTGATTATATTGGACTGAAGGAGGGATGTCCCACACAGAGCATGAGCTGAGGGACAGTAAATCATGGGCTGATCTTCATGTTAGTGTGAACTGTCTCTTTAATGTCTGCATAAACTCACTGTAATGTTTGTCTCTAGATGCAGCGCCAGCATCAGTTTCTCTCAACATCTTTTTATTTATGTTTATTTATGCCTTTTAATTTGTTGACTGACTTGAGCTGTGAGGACCTTGGTCTTCTGAGATGGTTTTTTATCGTGACCTTTACAATGTTAGTTGTTTTGTTTCTCAGCCCCTTCAGTAACAGTGGCGGTCATTTTGCTCGTAGTCCCGTCCGGTAAGTCTAAGATTGGAGATAACGCTACACTGGTCACATGAGGGGCTTTCATAGAGTGTCACTGGGTCCAGAAGAGTTCTGCATATAATTATAATGATACACAGAGCATTCTGGGTAATTCTGGGATGTCTGAGCACTGACTGTCCTTGTGTCCGTCTAGAATGAAGCCGAGGAAGATCAAGGAGGACGACGCCCCGAGGACGATAGCCTGCCCACATAAGGTGAGCGGATCAACCCTGTGTAGGGTTGGGTACCGAAATCCGGTTCCAATATGGCACCGGTACTTATATAGCGGGTATGTACTCGACCGAATCAGAACGCAGATTTCGGTTCCTCATTTCGGCGCCAAAATTCAAACGTGCTTTCGCGTGCTTTGACTCGCACGAGCCAGAGACAGACGCTCAGCGCTCGTCACATCACATCTCATGACGACTATTCAGTGTTTTCAACCACATCTCATGACAACTATTCAGTGTTTTCAACCACATCTCATGACGACTATTCAGTGTTTTCAACCACATCTCATGACGACTATTCAGTGTTTTCAACCACATCTCATGACGACTATTCAGTGTTTTCAACCACATCTCATGACGACTATTCAGTGTTTTCAACCACATCTCATGACGACTATTCAGTGTTTTCAACCACATCTCATGACGACTATTCAGTGTTTTCAACCACATCTCATGACGACTATTCAGTGTTTTCAACCACATCTCATGACGACTATTCAGTGTTTTCAACCACATCTCATGACGACTATTCAGTGTTTTCAACCACATCTCATGACGACTATTCAGTGTTTTCAACCACATCTCATGACGACTATTCAGTGTTTTCAACCACATCTCATGAGGACTATTCAGTGTTTTCAACCACATCTCATGACGACTATTCAGTGTTTTCAACCACATCATGTTTATTTCAAGTTTCAGACATTTAAATGCTCATAAGTAGGCTACTAGCAACAAAACACACACTGATGTCTATGAAAGCCGCTATGACAATCCTTTCAGACGGTTATAATTTGACCAACGTTACGTGTTTTATTCACATCAGATACATGCACATTATACAGTAACTATATAGTTTTTCTCTATTCTTCTTCCAGTTCACTGGTCACTTACTTCCATGTATTTGGTGAGACGAGAATGAACTCAAGTGTTGTAAATCCGACAGATCCGATTCTGAGGCGCAAACTAACATGGCGCCGCTCATTGCGCTTTATAGATCAACTAACACACATTCACTCACACATTTGAACATCAGATAGTTCGTGACACAGTTAAGAAGTTTGAGAATATTTTGAATAAAAAGGAAAAAGCTAAATAAACCCGATACAGCTGAGCTGTCAGCGCTACTGCGGCTGCTGTGTGTCATGTGAGAAACATGACGCGTCGCCATGGAAACATTAAGGCAATGCGTTCTAAAATATTTAGCCAGAGAATATGATAATATTTCAAAATAAATCTGAAGCTGAAGCTGGTTTGTAGCAGAGCAAGAATACAGACTCTGCTGTTATTACTGTAACTGTTATATTTGATATATCTGAGTTATATTAGGCCTGTTGTAGTTGGGTTAGGTGGCTTAGGTTTTACTGTGAATTTGTAAATAAGTAAATTGTGTTTTGTATTTATTTATATTCATACATTTAAGTATACAATAAACTTTTAATAAATGGTTCAATTTAAATAAAAAATAAATAAATAAAAAGCCATTTAATGTCATCCACCTCGTTTTGTGGCCTTTAAAAAAAAAAAAAATTATCGGTTCAGGAACCGTTTAGGCACCGGAACCATTTTAAAAGTATCGGTTTGGCACCGGAATCGAAAAAAACCCAAACCTAACCGTGTGTTTCCATTGGTCCGGAGCGAAGGCTTGACCTCTGCTGTGTTTCCATTGGTCCGGAGCGAAGGCTTGACCTCTGCTGTGTTTCTGACAGGGCTGCAGTAAAATGTTCCGGGATAACTCTGCCATGAGGAAGCACCTCCACACTCACGGCCCGCGGGTTCATGTGTGTGCCGAGTGCGGAAAGGCCTTCGTGGAGAGCTCCAAACTCAAGCGGCATCAGCTGGTTCACACCGGAGAGAAGCCCTTCCAGGTACAGCACACACTACAGACCGGCCCGCTGCATTGTGGGAAAGAGCTTTAGCTTTTAGCCATCATCCTGGAGTGAAGGAGCCCTGCTTTAGATGATTAAAGGGTTAATTCACCCAAAACTGTAGATTGTGTGATTAATGACTGAGCCTCATGTGGTTGGACACCCGTCAGACCTCCGTTCATCTTCAGACACAAATGAAGATATTTTAGTGTAAATCTGATGCTCTGAAAGGCCTCCATTGGCTCAACTTTACACTCTCAAGACCCTTAAAAGACACTAAAGACTAAAGTTACAAAGTCCATCTCACTACAGCGGCTCTACAATAACTTTATGAAGACGAGAATAGTTTCTGTGCGCAAAAAACCCTAAATAACGACTTATATACAGGGTACCCGCGGGATCTTAAAAAGTCTTAAATGTCTTTAAATTCAAAATCAAAATTTTAAGGCCTTAAAAGTCTTAAATTCGCTGAAGTATTGAGTTCTAGGTCTTAAATAATTTTAAACGGGTCTTCATTTTCCTACGTCCATGTAACGCTACTCCATTGCTCATTGAAATGCTCCCGCAATGTTTTAGAGAGAGTGTGTGTGTGTGTGTGTTGTTAGTTCGTTTTTTCGCTAGTGAGAGACCAACATGCATCTTGTATTGCAGACAATCAGCTTTCATGTTATTGGCGTGGGTCTCTCTCTGATTGTACCACAGACACATCAAACGGATTTTATTCTTCAGCTTCAGTTCTCCAGTTCTTCCAGTTCACGCGATCGTGAAAGCAAAGGCGAATCTTTCTCACCTGCCATCTCGTATAATGACCAAATAAAAGTTTGATATGCCCGATAGCACTAAACAAAGAGTTTAAAAAGCGATGGAAACCCCGAACTCATTCGCTACTGACACACGGACAGATGTCAGACTGGCCGCGGATTCTGCATGCGTTTGCCGCCTGTCAGCGCTCGCGCGAGTGAACCGAATCTAGGCGCATTCATAGATATCCATATCCATATCCATATCTATGGGCTCATAACTGTAGGTCTTAAAGTGAAAGCAATCCAATATACCCTAGCCTATGCCCCCCCCCCTCCTGCCTGTGTCGTTAATATTAATCAAACAACAACAATGGGGAAAAACAAACAGTAGCCTACCTAAACTTAAAGCACTGTATGTATCTGTATATTTAAGTTGTATTTATTTGTCCTATTGTCAAACAAGATTCATGCATTTTGTTTGTTTTATTGCCATGTGTGATTATTGTGCATCTAACATAATGATATGGTAAATGTGGCATCCTAATTATGAAAAAAAAAAAAGAAACATTTCTGAAAATGACCACCACAAAATCAGTAATTTTGATCTCACAAAAAAATGTATATACATACACACACACACACTACCGGTCAAAAGTTTGAGAACGGTTCGATTTTTAAAATGTTTTTTAAAGAAGTCTCTCCTGCTCACGAGGCTGCATTTATTTGATCCAAAATACAGCAAAAACAGTATTATTGTGAATATATATTTTTTTTTTTTACCATTTAAAATAACTATTTTATATATCTTAAAATAGAATTTATTTCTGTAATTCAAAGCTGAATTTTCAGCATCATTGCTCCAGACTTTAGAGTTATAATCCTTCAGAAATCTTTTTTTTTTTTTACTTTTTTTTTTATCCATCAAAGAATAAAAAAAAAAGTTTTATACAACTGTGTTCAACACTGATAATAATCATAAATGTTTGTTGATCATATGAGAATGATTAGTGATTTAGTGAAGGATCATGTGACACTGAAGACTGGAGTAATGATGATAAATTCAGATTTGATCACAGGAATAAATGACACTTTACTATATATTCACATAGAAAACAGTCACAACAGAACTGTCACAATATTACAGCTTTTTGTATTTTTAATAACATAAATGCAGCATTGGTGAGCAGAATGTAAAAACATTTAAAAAATCTTACCGTTCTCAGACTTTTGACCGGTAGTGTGTTTGTATATTAATCCTGGTGGGATTGAGCTATGAGGAAGTGCAAGATTACTAATACTTTGTTCAATTTGAATAAATTAATTTGCTTTGCAAGTAATTTTGTGATTCTGCATTTCCTTTTATACGTTTTTTTTTTAAATTGCGTGATATAGGTCTTAAATTTAATTCATAATGGTCTTGAAAAGGTCTTAAAAAGTCTTAAATTTGACTTGGTGAAACCTGCAGATACCCTGATATAGTGATGACGATTTCAAAACACTGCATCATGAAGCTTCGAAGCGTTATGAATCAGTGAGTCGATTCAGCAGATTGAATCGCCAAATTTCAGCAGTTTGGCGGTTTGACACGCGATCCGAATCATGATTCGACTCACTGATTCATAACGCTCTGAACCGCTGAATCGACTCACTGATTCATAACGCTCCAAACCGCTGAATCGACTCCCTGATTCATAACGCTCCAAACCGCTGAATCAACTCACTGATTCATAACGTTCTGAACCGCTCAATTGACTCACTGATTCATAACGCTCTGAACCGCTGAATTGACTCACTGATTCATAACGCTCTGAACCGCTGAATCGACTCACTGATTCATAACGCTCTGAACCTCTGAATCGACTCACTGACTCATAATGCTCTGAACCGCTGAATCGACTCACTGATTCATAACGCTCCGAACCGCTGAATCGACTCACTGATTCATAATGCTCCGAACCGCTGAATCGACTCACTGATTCATAACGCTCCGAACCGCTGAATCGACTCACTGATTCATAATGCTCCGAACCACTGAATCAACTCACTGATTCATAACGCTCCGAACCGCTGAATCGACTCACTGATTCATAACGCTTCGAAGCTTCATGATGCCGTGTTTTGAAATCGTCATCACTATATAAGTCGTTATTTAGGGTTTTTTTGCGCACAGAAACTATTCTCGTCTTCATAAAGTTATTGTAGAGCCGCTGTAGTGAGATGGACTTTGTAACTTTAGTCTTTAGTGTCTTTTAAGGGTCTTGAGAGTGTAAAGTTGAGCCAATGGAGGCCTTTCAGAGCATCAGATTTACACTAAAATATCTTCATTTGTGTCTGAAGATGAACGGAGGTCTGACGGGTGTCCAACCACATGAGGCTCAGTCATTAATGACACAATTTACAGTTTTGGGTCAACTAACCCTTTAAAAACATGAGGAATGATCACTGGGGGGAGCAGAAGGGGTTCTGGGAAGGGGCATTAAAGGGATAGTTCACACAAAATGAACATTAGCCCATGATTTCCTCTCCCTCAGCTCATCCGAGGTGTGTGTGACATTCTTCTCTCAGACGAATAAAATCTGAGTTATTACAAAAGTCCAGGATAATCCAAGCTTTATAACAGCAGTAATAGTTGCTCTGTTTTTGAAGTGCATCTGTGTGTCATATAACTGCTCCAGCGGCTCTGGGGTGTTAATAAAGGCCTTCTGAAGCGAATCGACGCGTTTGTGTAAGAAAAATATCCATATTTAAAACTTTATCAAGTAAACTTTCAGCCTCCGCCTTCTGTGTAAAAGTGTTGAATGTGTAAAGTGAAACTCCAGATGTGTGTGTGACGTCATGACGAGCGGAGCTGAGCGTTAGTCTTTCCATCCGCAGGAGAACTTTACACACTTTCTCCAGAAACTGAACAGGGAAGGCGGAGGCCGAAAGTTTACTTGATAAAGTTTTAAATATGGATATTTTTCGTCAATTTGCTTCAGAAGGCCTTTATTAACACCCCAGAGCCGCTGGAGCAGTTATATGACACACAGATGCACTTCAAAAACAGAGCAACTATTAATCCAATTCTAACGCTTGGATTAGCCTGGACTTTTGTAATATAACTCAGATTTTATTCGTCTGAGAGAAGAATGTCACACACACCTCAGATGAGCTGAGGGAGAGGAAACCATGGGCTAATCTTCATTTTTGGGTGAACTATCGCTTTAATGTTTGTTAAAAACCGGAGCCAAACTGAATTGAGATGCGTCTCTTGACTATTGAACAGATGATGTTAATGAACCTGGTCTGAAATATCCATTTATTAAACTCACGAGAGTCGCAGAATGACACACAGAATCCTGAATTTGGCCGATTATAAGTATCATTAAAATATTAGGATTTAAGTTATTAACGTTTTAAAATTGCACATTTAAAGAAATCTAGTGTTTGATCATATCTAAATATGTATTCAAATGTAGGAACGGCAAAGGAAGGGCAGTCATCCTGGCATAATGTTGCCTATTCTTAATTAAAACTAAATGATAAGTATGATGCTCATACGGTTAATTTTCCCAAAGACAACCGCTGATCATTAACTGATATTATAATACTGAATTGGCATTAGGGCTGCCACTAACCACTATTTTTATATCGATTAATCTATCGACTAATTTATCACAATTTTCAACAATTTTACTTACAAACATTTAATATAACATCAGGGTTTCCGCTGGGTCTTAAAAAGTCTTATTCTGTTCTAGGTCTTAAATAATTTTAATCAGGTCTTTATTTTCCTATGTCCATGTAACGCTAGCTCTAAAGCTCATTGAAACGCTCTGGAACGTTTTGTTTTTTAATTCCGCGGTGTTGTAGTTCTTTCTTTCGCTAGTCCAAATATAATTTGCTGTATTACGACTACAAATGAGACCAATTTGTAACTTATATTGCAGCCAATCAGCTTTCGTGTCTCTTTCGGATTGTTCCACAGACACATAAAATGGATTTTATTCTTCAGCTAATAGTCCTCAAGTTTTTCGCATTTCCGCGATTACTAAATACAATGAAAAATCAACAATGCATTTTTTGAGGTCCTGCAAAATTTGTAATTTCTCCGCAAAATAATGTCAAGAAACCAAAATAAACAAGATTTATGCATTTGGTTTCTTCAATTGTATAAACAAAAACAAGCCCAGCCCAGGAGAGAAAAAGTAACGCAAAAGTAACGTAACGCATTACTTTTCTTTTACGCATTACGATTAGTTACTTTTTAAAGGAGTAACACAATATTGTAATGCATTACTTTTCTTAAAAAGTAACTATGTTACTCAATTAGTTACTTTTTAAGGGAGTAACGCAATATTGTAATGCATTAATTGAGTAACATAGTTACTTTTTAAGAAAAGTAATGCATTACAATATTGCGTTACTCCCTTAAAAAGTAACTAATTGAGTAACAGTTACTTTTTAAGAAAAGTAGTTACTTTTTAAGGGAGTAACACAATATTGTAATGCATTACTTTTCTTAAAAAGTAACTATGTTACTCAATTAGTTACTTTTTAAGGGAGTAACACAATATTGTAATGCATTACTTTTCTTAAAAAGTAACTATGTAACTCAATTAGTTACTTTTTAAGGGAGTAACGCAATATTGTAATGCATTACTTTTCCGAGTAACTTTCCCCATCCCTGGTGTCAGGGGCTAGTCTGTGATTTCATTGGCCGAATCCAGAATGTCAGTGTTTTTCTCCCACCACCTGCGTAAAAATCCCCGACCGAATTACCGACTGTTTTTAGACAAACACAGCATCATGTGGTCATTTAACTGCCGTCCGAGATGAGATCACTTCACAATTCACTGTTTATATCCTTTTTGACCCCTGCAGGCCACCGTACGGTTGTAATTTAGATGCATTTTAAAGATCTAGACTTTATTACTGAAATGCTGTCGAGTGTTTACAAGAGCGATATTTCATCAGCACTCAAACAATAAACAGAACAAAAGCACGTAAACACTTGAAATGGGCCGTTATTAAATTTTAATAAGCGTGATATCGTAATATTATATATGTGCAGCTCTTAAAAGCCGTCAAATAGATTTTTAAAAAGGTGATTTAATAAATAATTTTGCATATTTTTAATGCCTAACTATTAACGTGTCCAAATCTTTTAATTTAATTGGAAAATTCAAGTATACATTATTATCTCTATATTTTGATGTTTTAATGAAGTAATGATTTATAAAAGAAGAACTAAAACTAGTGTGAAATAAATGTTAAAAGCAGGAATAAGAGCATCTTGTACACCAGCCTCTCCTCAGTGGAAAAAAATACAAATAATAATAATACATTTTAAATTGTAACGCACTTTACATTAAACAAAAAGTGCTACAAAAGTGTATTTAAGTCGTCAGTGTGTGCTTTAGTAATGATACACACAGGTACAGGAGGTGTGTGATATATTGGCACACACACACACACACACACACACACACACACCTTTATCATATTTATTGTGCTTGATTTAAATGAAAAGGTGCTTTTAAAAGTCCTTGAATCTGGTGTTGATGAAAGCGTGGGAACCCAGTATTAAAATGCAGAACCTAAACATAATTAATCAGATATGATCTGCAGTACTTTGAGTAACTGGACTATAAACGTGTGTGTAAGTGCATTAAATGAGCTGTTCATTTCTACATTATTAATACATTTGAGCATATTGTAAAGTTGTCTTGCATAAGTTGATCAAGGTATAATTCAGATTTTTTTTAGGGCTGTCAAAAGATTAATCGCGATTAATCGCATCCAAAATAAAAGTTTGCGTTTACATAATATTTGTGTGTTAATTATTAAATATAAATGTATTTATATATAAATACACACACAAGCATGTATATATTTAAGAAAAAAATATTTTTATATATAAAACATTTATATATGTTATAGATTATATAAATGTATATACATGCAAATATTTCTTAAATATATACATGAATGTGTGTGTATTTATATATAAATAATAATTAACAGAGTACACACACATATATTATGTAAACACAAACTTTTATTTTGGATGCGATTAATCGCGATTAATCTTTTGACAGCCCTAATTTTTTTATATTTAAAATAAAGTCTCTTACACAGTTTTTTTATTGCTTTTATAATGTTTTTATTAGTATGAATGGATAGTTCCTACACTGTAATTTTTTTTTGAAAATTTCACATCTAAAATTTTTCACTTGGCCAAATTGAATTTCTGTGAATTGATGCAAAAATTTAAATTCAAGAAATTAAATTTGGCCAAGTGAAAAATTTTAGATGTGAAATTTTCAATTGGAGACCAGTTGTTTTTTTTGACAGTGTGTGTATGTTCAGCATGTGCCTGTTCCTGATGTGTGTGTGTGTGTGTGTGTGTGTGTGTGTGTGTGTGTGTGTGTGTCTCCACCCAGTGCACGTTCGAGGGCTGTGGGAAGCGCTTCTCGCTGGACTTTAACCTGCGGACTCACGTGCGGATCCACACCGGGGACCGGCCCTACGTTTGCCCGTTCGACGGATGCAATAAAAAGTTTGCCCAGTCCACCAACCTCAAATCACACATCCTCACACACGCCAAAGCCAAGAACAACCAATGAGCCGCCGGGGTCACGGGGTCACGGCTGACGGACTGACGGACACTCGGACATCGGGACTCTGGCTTCAGTATTTCCTGCGTCTCTGCTCTTCATATAAAGCTTTTAATTTTCTATTTCTCCAAGTGTGCATATTGTACACTTATTTTGGGATATGCTTCGTAACGCTGGCTGTGATCATTAACTCTCCCTCACAGACCATACGAGTTACTGTGGGCAGCGTGTGTGTGACGGAGTGTGTGTGTGTGTGTGTGTGAGTGTGTCTCGATCATGTCGAGGTGTGTGTGTGACTGAATCTGTGTGTGTGTGACTGAATCTGTGTGTGGGTGTGTGTGTGACGGAGTGTGTGTGTGTCTCTCGATCATGTCAAGGTGTGTGTGTCTCTCGATCATGTCAAGGTGTGTGTGTGTGTGTGTGTGTGTCTCTCGATCATGTCAAGGTGTGTGTGTGTGAGAGCGGGTGTCGAGAGGTGTGTGTGTGTGTGTGTGTGTGTGTGTGTGAGCGGCTGTCGAGAGGTGTGTGTGTGTGTGTGTGTGTGTGTGTGTGTGAGCGGCTGTCGAGAGGTGTGTGTGTGTGTGTGTGTGAGCGGCTGTCGAGGGGTGTGTGTGTGTGTGTGTGTGAGCGCGCGCACCGGTCCGTCTCACCGCGCTGAGCTGCAGTGTTACCTGTCCTTCTTTTCTTTCTCGATGTGTTGTAAGGTCTGACCATGAACTATCCTTTGTTAATATTTACACCTGTATTCCAGCAAAACTACAATTAAAGTGGAAATCTGTTGGGTTTCATGGACTCGCTCTGACACAAACATCTTTCAACACCTCTTCATATTCTATATCATACTGTTTACAATCAGATTTTAAATAATATTGTGTTTGTCATTTTAGTTTTAGTAAAAACAGGTTTAAGTTGAATTAAGTTGATATTTACTGTTTGTGTGTGTGTCCCTTTAAATGCAAATGAGCTTCTGCTCATGGGGCGGAGCTTCAAGAGCTCATGTTAGCTGCTCTGATGACCTCATGCAGGAAATGAAGCTCTTCAATAAGTATCTGAGTGTGTGTGTGAAGTTTCAGCTCAGAACATCTCAATCATCTTCATCGCGGTAAACTCGTCACTTTTTGAGGGTGAGGCTGAAATGTGCCGTTTGTGTGTCCCTTTAAATGCAAATGAGCTGCTGCGAGAGAGTGTTAGCAGCTCTAATGACCACACACACTCGCTCAGACACACACTCACAGACCCACTCACAGACACACACTCGCTCACAGACACACACTCACAGACACTCACTCACAGACACACACTCACAGACACACACTCGCTCACAGACACACACTCCCAGACACTCGCTCACAGACACACACTCACAGACACACACACACTCACAGACACTCGCTCACAGACACACACTCGCTCACAGACACACACTCGCTCACAGACCCACTCACAGACACACACTCGCTCACAGACCCACTCACAGACACACACTCGCTCACAGACACTCACTCACAGACACACACTCGCTCACAGACACACACTCACTCACAGACCCACTCACAGACACACACTCGCTCACAGACACACACTCACAGACACTCACTCGCTCACAGACACACACTCACAGACACACACTCAGACACACACTCGCTCACAGACACACACACACTCACTCACAGACACACACTCGCTCACAGACACACACTCACAGACACTCACTCGCTCACAGACACTCGCTCACAGACACTCACTCGCTCACAGACACTCGCTCACAGACACACACTCACTCACAGACACTCACTCACAGACACACACTCGCTCACAGACACTCGCTCACAGACACACACTCACTCACAGACACTCACTCACAGACACACACTCGCTCACAGACACACACTCACTCACAGACACTCACTCACAGACACACACTCGCTCACAGACACACACTCACTCACAGACACTCGCTCACAGACACACACTCACTCACAGACACACACTCACAGACACTCGCTCACAGACACACACTCACTCACAGACACACACTCGCTCACAGACACACACTCACTCACAGACACACACTCGCTCACAGACACTCGCTCACAGACACACACTCACTCACAGACACTCACTCACAGACACACACTCGCTCACAGACACTCACTCACAGACACACACTCGCTCACAGACACTCGCTCACAGGCACACACTCACTCACAGACACACACTCACAGACACTCGCTCACAGACACACTCACTCACAGACACACACTCGCTCACAGACACTCGCTCACAGACACACACTCGCTCACAGACACTCACTCACAGACACTCGCTCACAGACACACACTCGCTCACAGACGCACACTCGCTCACAGACACTCGCTCACAGACACACACTCACTCACAGACACTCGCTCACAGACACACACTCACAGACACACACTCACTCACAGACACACACTCGCTCACAGACACACACTCACTCACAGACACACACTCGCTCACAGACACACACTCACTCGCTCACAGACACACACTCACTCACTCACAGACACACACTCGCTCACAGACACACACTCACAGACACTCACTCGCTCACAGACACTCACTCACAGACACTCGCTCAGACACACACTCGCTCACAGACACAAACTCACAGACACTCACTCGCTCACAGACACTCACTCACAGACACACACTCGCTCACAGACACACACTCACTCACAGACACTCGCTCACAGACACACACGCTCACAGACACACACTCACTCACAGACACACACTCACTCACAGACACACACTCGCTCACAGACACACACTCACTCACAGACACACACTCACTCACAGACACACACTCGCTCACAGACACTCACTCGCTCACAGACACTCACTCACAGACACTCACTCACAGACACACACTCGCTCACAGACACACACTCACAGACACTCACTCGCTCACAGACACTCACTCACAGACACACACTCGCTCACAGACACACACTCACAGACACTCGCTCACAGACACACACTCGCTCACAGACACACACTCACTCACAGACACACACTCACTCACAGACACACACTCGCTCACAGACACACACTCACTCACAGACACACACTCGCTCACAGACACACACTCGCTCACAGACACACACTCACTCACAGACACTCGCTCACAGACACTCACTCACAGACACTCGCTCACAGACACACACTCACTCACAGACACTCGCTCACAGACACTCGCTCACTCACACACACTCACTCACAGACACACACTCGCTCACAGACACACACTCACTCACAGACACTCGCTCACAGACACACACTCGCTCACAGACACACACTCACTCACAGACACACACTCGCTCACAGACACACACTCACTCACAGACACACACTCGCTCACAGACACACACTCACTCACAGACACACACTCACTCACAGACACTCGCTCACAGACACACACTCACTCACAGACACACACTCACTCACAGACACACACTCACTCACAGACACTCGCTCACAGACACACACTCACTCACAGACACACACTCACTCACAGACACTCGCTCACAGACACACACTCACTCACAGACACACACTCACTCACAGACACACACTCACTCACAGACACTCGCTCACAGACACACACTCACTCACAGACACACACTCACTCACAGACACTCGCTCACAGACACACACTCACTCACAGACACTCGCTCACAGACACTCACTCGCTCACAGACACTCGCTCACAGACACACACTCACTCACAGACACTCGCTCACAGACACACACTCACTCACAGACACTCGCTCACAGACACACACTCACTCACAGACACTCGCTCACAGACACACACTCACAGACACTCACTCACAGACACACACTCACAGACACACACTCACAGACACTCACTCACAGACACTCACTCACAGACACTCACTCACAGACACACACTCACAGACACACACTCAGACACACACTCACAGACACACACTCACAGACACACATTCACAGACACTCACTCACAGACACACACTCACAGACACTCACTCACAGACACACACTCACAGACACACACTCACAGACACTCACTCACAGACACTCACTCACAGACACTCACTCACAGACACTCACTCACAGACACACACTCACAGACACACACTCACAGACACTCACTCACAGACACACACTCACAGACACACACTCACAGACACTCACTCACAGACACTCACTCACAGACACACACTCACAGACACTCGCTCACAGACACTCGCTCACAGACACTCGCTCACAGACACACTCACAGACACTCACTCACAGACACACACTCACAGACACTCACTCACAGACACACTCGCTCACAGACACTCACTCACAGACACTCACTCACAGACACACACTCGCTCACAGACACACTCACAGACACTCGCTCACAGACACTCGCTCACAGACACTCACTCACAGACACTCACTCACAGACACTCACTCACAGACACACTCACAGACACTCACTCACAGACACACACTCGCTCAGAGACACACACTCGCTCACAGACACTCACTCGCTCACAGACACTCACTCACAGACACTCACTCACAGACACACTCACAGACACTCACTCACAGACACTCACTCACAGACACACACTCGCTCACAGACACACACTCACAGACACTCACTCACAGACACACACTCACAGACACACACTCACAGACACTCACTCACAGACACACACTCACAGACACTCACTCATAGACACTCACTCACAGACACACACTCACAGACACTCACTCACAGACACACACTCACAGACACTCACTCATAGACACTCACTCACAGACACACACTCACAGACACTCACTCACAGACACTCACTCACAGACACACACTCACAGACACACACTCACTCACAGACACACACTCACAGACACTCACTCACAGACACACACTCACAGACACTCACTCACAGACACTCACTCACAGACACACACTCACAGACACTCAATCACAGACACACACTCGCTCACAGACACACACTCACAGACACACAGTCACAGACACTCACTCACAGACACACACTCGCTCACAGACAGTCACAGACACACTCACAGACACACACTCGCTCACAGACAGTCACAGACACACTCACAGACACACACTCGCTCACAGACACACACTCACAGACACTCACTCGCAGACACACACACACTCGCTCACAGACACTCACTCGCTCACAGACACTCACTCACTCACACACACTCGCTCACAGACACTCACACACTCACTCACAGACACACACTCACTCACAGACAGACACACACTCACAGACACTCACTCACAGACACTCACTCACAGACACTCACTCACTCACAGACACACACACACTCGCTCACAGACACTCACTCACTCACAGACACTCACTCACTCACAGACACACACTCACAGACACTCACTCACTCACAGACACTCACTCGCAGACACACACACACTCGCTCACAGACACTCACAGACACTCGCTCACAGACACTCACTCGCAGACACACACACACTCACTCACAGACACTCACAGACACTCGCTCACAGACACTCACTCACTCACACACACACTCGCTCACAGACACTCACACACTCACTCACAGACACGCACTCGCTCACAGACAGACACACATACACACACACTCACTCACAGACAGACACACATACACACACACTCACTCACAGACACACACTCACAGACAGACACACTCACTCACTCACAGACACACACTCACTCAAAGACAGACACACACTCACTCACAGACACACACTCACAGACAGACACACACTCACAGACACTCACTCACAGACACACACTCGCTCACAGACAGTCACAGACACACACTCACTCACAGACACACACTCACTCACTCACAGACAGAGACACACACACACTCACAGACACACACACACTCACAGACACTCACTCACAGACAGACACACACACACACACACTCACTCACTCACAGACAGAGACACACTCACTCACAGACACACACACACTCGCTCACAGACTCACACACACTCACAGACACACACTCGCTCACAGACACACGCTCACAGACACACACTCGCTCACAGACAGTCACAGACACACACTCACTCACAGACACACACACTCGCTCAGACACACACTCGCTCACAGACACACACACACACTCGCTCAGACACACACTCACAGACACACACTCGCTCACAGACAGTCACAGACACACACACACTCGCTCACAGACACACACACTCGCTCACAGACAGTCACAGACACACACTCACTCACAGACACACACACTCGCTCACAGACACTCACACACTCACTCACAGACACACACTCACAGACACACACTCACAGACAGACACACTCACAGACACACACTCGCTCACAGACACTCACTCACAGACAGAGACACACTCACTCAGACACACACACTCGCTCACAGACTCACACACACTCACAGACACACACTCGCTCACAGACACACGCTCACAGACACACACACTCGCTCACAGACACAGTCACAGACACACACTCACTCACAGACACACACACTCGCTCAGACACACTCGCTCACAGACACACACTCACTCACAGACACACGCTCACAGACACACACACTCGCTCAGACACACTCGCTCACAGACACACACTCACTCACAGACACACGCTCACAGACACACATTCACGGACACACACTCGCTCACAGACACACACTCACTCACTCACAGACACACACTCACAGACACACACACACACTCGCTCACAGACACACACTCACTCACATACACACACACTCACTCACAGACACACACACACTCACTCACAGACACACACACTCACTCACTCACTCACAGACACACACACACACTCGCTCACAGACACTCAGACACACTCACAGACACACACACACTCGCACAGACACACTCACTCACAGACACACACACACTCGCTCACAGACACACGTACACACACACACTCACAGACACCCTCTCTCACACACACACAGACACACTCGCTCACAGACACACACACTCTCGCTCACAGACACACGTACACACACACACTCACAGACACCCTCTCTCACACACACACAGACACACTCACTCACAGACACACACACACTCGCTCACAGACACACGTACACACACACACTCACAGACACCCTCTCTCACACACACACAGACACACTCGCTCACAGACACACACACTCTCGCTCACAGACACACGTACACACACACAGACACACACCCTCACACACACTCGCTCACAGACACACACACACTCGCTTGCAGACACACACACTCTCACACAGACGCACGTACACACACACACTCACAGACACACACACTCACAGACGCCTTCTCACACAGACACACTCGCTCGCAGACACACACAGACGCCCTCTCACACACATACACACTCGCTCACAGACACACACACACACACTCGCTCACAGACACACACTCGCTCACAGACACCCTCTCACACAGACACACACATACACACACACTCGCTCAGACACCCTCTCACACACACACACACACACTCGCTCAGACACCCTTTCACACAGACACACACACTCGCTCACAGACACCTCTTACACAGACACACACACACTCGCTCACAGACACACTCGCTCACAGACACCTCTTACACAGACACACACACACTCGCTCACAGACACACTCGCTCACAGACACACTTGCTCACAGACACACACACTCGCTCACAGACCACACTTGCTCACAGACACACACACACTTGCTCACAGACCACACACACTCGCTCACAGACACACACACACTCGCTCACAGACACACACACACTCGCTTGCAGACACACACTCTCACACAGACGCACAGACACACAGACGCCCTCTCACACACACACATACACACTCGCTCGCTCACAGACACACACTCGCTCACAGACACCCTCTCACACAGACACACACATACACACACACTCGCTCACAGACACACACTCGCTCACAGACACACACTCGCTCACAGACACCCTCTCACACAGACACACACATACACACACACTCGCTCACAGACACACACTCGCTCACAGACACCCTCTCACACACACACACACACACACTCTCACACATACACACACACTCGCTCAGACACCCTCTCACACACACACACACACACTCTCACACATACACACACTCGCTCAGACACCCTCTCACACACACACACACACACTCGCTCACAGACACACACACTTGCTCAGACACCCTTTCACACAGACACATACACTCGCTCACAGACACCTCTTACACAGACACACACACACTCGCTCACAGACACACTCGCTCACAGACACACTTGCTCACAGACACACACACACTCGCTCACAGACCACACTTGCTCACAGACACCCTCTCACACAGACACACACACTCACTCACAGACACCTCTCTCTCACACACACACACTTGCTCACAGACACCCTCTCATACACACACACACTCGCTCACAGACACACACTTGCTCACAGACACACAC
>JARQWZ010002659.1:132500-137500 GCA_033150135.1 Gobio occitaniae | reverse complement strand
GCTCTCACTGCTGCTCTCACTGCTGCTCTCACTGCTGCTGCTCTCACTGCTGCTGCTCTCACTGCTGCTGCTCTCACTGCTGCTGCTTTCACTGCTGCTGCTTTCACTGCTGCTCTCACTGCTGCTGCTTTCACTGCTGCTGCTCTCACTGCTGCTGCTCTCACCGCTGCTGCTTTCACTGCTGCTCTCACTGCTGCTGCTCTCACTGCTGCTGCTCTCACTGCTGCTGCTCTCACCGCTGCTGCTTTCACTGCTGCTCTCACTGCTGCTGCTTTCACTGCTGCTGCTCTCACTGCTGCTGCTCTCACCGCTGCTGCTTTCACTGCTGCTCTCACTGCTGCTCTCACTGCTGCTGCTCTCACTGCTGCTGCTCTCACTGCTGCTGCTCTCACCGCTGCTGCTTTCACTGTTGCTGCTCTCACCGCTGCTGCTCTCACTGCTGCTCTCACTGCTGCTGCTCTCACTGCTGCTCTCACTGCTGCTGCTTTCACTGCTGCTCTCACTGCTGCTCTCACTGCTGCTGCTCTCACTGCTGCTGCTCTCACTGCTGCTGCTCTCACTGCTGCTGCTTTCACTGCTGCTCTCACTGCTGCTCTCACTGCTGCTGCTCTCACTGCTGCTGCTCTCACTGCTGCTGCTTTCACTGCTGCTTTCACTGCTGCTCTCACTGCTGCTGCTCTCACTGCTGCTGCTCTCACTGCTGCTGCTTTCACTGCTGCTCTCACTGCTGCTCTCACTGCTGCTGCTCTCACTGCTGCTGCTCTCACTGCTGCTGCTTTCACTGCTGCTCTCACTGCTGCTCTCACTGCTGCTGCTCTCACTGCTGCTCTCACTGCTGCTGCTCTCACTGCTGCTGCTCTCACTGCTGCTGCTCTCACTGCTGCTGCTTTCACTGCTGCTCTCACTGCTGCTCTCACTGCTGCTGCTCTCACTGCTGCTGCTCTCACTGCTGCTGCTTTCACTGCTGCTCTCACTGCTGCTCTCACTGCTGCTGCTCTCACTGCTGCTGCTTTCACTGCTGCTCTCACTGCTGCTCTCACTGCTGCTGCTCTCACTGCTGCTGCTCTCACTGCTGCTCTCACTGCTGCTGCTCTCACTGCTCCTGCTCTCACTGCTGCTCTCACTGCTGCTGCTCTAACTGCTCCTGCTCTCACTGCTGCTGCTCTCACTGCTCCTGCTCTCACTGCTGCTCTCACTGCTGCTCTCACTGCTGCTGCTCTCACTGCTGCTCTCACTGCTGCTGCTCTCACTGCTGCTGCTCTCACCGCTGCTGCTCTCACCGCTGCTGCTCTCACCGCTGCTGCTCTCACCGCTGCTCTCACTGCTGCTGCTCTCACTGCTGCTGCTCTCACTGCTGCTGCTCTCACTGCTGCTGCTTTCACTGCTGCTCTCACTGCTGCTGCTCTCACTGCTGCTGCTCTCACTGCTGCTCTCACTGCTGCTGCTCTCACTGCTGCTGCTCTCACTGCTGCTGCTCTCACTGCTGCTCTCACTGCTGCTCTCACTGCTGCTGCTCTCACTGCTGCTGCTCTCACTGCTGCTGCTCTCACTGCTGCTGCTCTCACTGCTGCTCTCACTGCTGCTCTCACTGCTGCTGCTCTCACTGCTGCTGCTCTCACTGCTGCTCTCACTGCTGCTGCTCTCACTGCTGCTGCTCTCACTGCTGCTGCTCTCACTGCTGCTCTCACTGCTGCTCTCACTGCTGCTGCTCTCACTGCTGCTGCTCTCACTGCTGCTGCTCTCACTGCTGCTGCTCTCACTGCTGCTGCTCTCACTGCTGCTCTCACTGCTGCTGCTCTCACTGCTGCTCTCACTGCTGCTGCTCTCACTGCTGCTGCTCTCACTGCTGCTCTCACTGCTGCTGCTCTCACTGCTGCTCTCACTGCTGCTCTCACTGCTGCTGCTCTCACTGCTGCTGCTCTCACTGCTGCTGCTCTCACTGCTGCTGCTCTCACTGCTGCTGCTCTCACTGCTGCTCTCACTGCTGCTGCTCTCACTGCTGCTGCTCTCACTGCTGCTCTCACTGCTGCTCTCACTGCTGCTGCTCTCACTGCTGCTGCTCTCACTGCTGCTGCTCTCACTGCTGCTCTCACTGCTGCTCTCACTGCTGCTCTCACTGCTGCTGCTCTCACTGCTGCTGCTCTCACTGCTGCTCTCACTGCTGCTCTCACTGCTGCTGCTCTCACTGCTGCTGCTCTCACTGCTGCGGATGGATGGATAGAATTAAAGATGGATAGATATAATTACAGATGGATGGATGGATAGATATAATTACAGATGGATGGATGGATAGTAATAATTACGGATGGATAAATAGAATTAAAGATAGATGGATGGATGGATGGAATTTAAGATGGATGGATGGATGGAATTTAAGATAGATGGATAGATGGATGGATGGAATTTAAGATGGATGGATGGAATTTAAGATAGATGGATAGATGGATGGATGGAATTTAAGATAGATGGATGGATGGAATTTAAGATAGATGGATGGATGGATGGATGGATGGAATTTAAGATAGATGGATAGATGGATGGATGGAATTTAAGACGGATGGATGGAATTTAAGATAGATGGATGGATGGATGGATGGATGGATGGAATTTAAGATAGATGGATAGATGGATGGATGAAATTTAAGATAGATGGATGGATGGATGGATAGAATTTAAGATAGATGGATAGATGGATGGATAGAATTTAAGATAGATGGATAGATGGATGGATAGAATTTTAGATGGATGGATGGATGGATGGATGGATGGAATTTAAGATAGATGGATAGATGGATGGATGGAATTTAAGACGGATGGATGGAATTTAAGATAGATGGATGGATGGATGGATGGATGGATGGATGGATGGAATTTAAGATAGATGGATAGATGGATGGATGAAATTTAAGATAGATGGATGGATGGATGGATAGAATTTAAGATAGATGGATAGATGGATGGATAGAATTTAAGATAGATGGATAGATGGATGGATAGAATTTTAGATGGATAGATGGATGGATAGAATTTAAGATAGATGGATAGATGGATGGATAGAATTTAAGAAAGATGGATAGATGGATGGATAGAATTTAAGATAGATGGATAGATGGATGGATGGAATTTAAGATAGATGGATAGATGGATGGATGGAATTTAAGATAGATGGATGGATGGAATTTAAGATAGATGGATGGATGGAATTTAAGATAGATGGATGGATGGATGGATGGAATTTAAGATAGATGGATAGATGGATGGATGGAATTTAAGATAGATGGATGGATGGAATTTAAGATAGATGGATGGATGGATGGATGGAATTTAAGATAGATGGATAGATGGATGGATGAAATTTAAGATAGATGGATGGATGGATGGATAGAATTTAAGATAGATGGATAGATGGATGGATAGAATTTAAGATAGATGGATAGATGGATGGATAGAATTTAAGATAGATGGATAGATGGATGGATAGAATTTAAGATAGATGGATAGATGGATGGATAGAATTTAAGATAGATGGATAGATGGATGGATAGAATTTAAGATAGATGGATAGATGGATGGATAGAATTTAAGATAGATGGATAGATGGATGGATAGAATTAAAGATAGATGGATGGATAGAATTAAAGATGGATGGATGGATAGAATTAAAGATGGGTGGATGGATGGATGGATGGATGGATGGATGGATAGAACTAAAGATAGATGGATGGATGGATAGAATTAAAGATAGATGGATGGATGGATAGAATTAAAGATAGATGGATGGATGGATAGAATTAAAGATAGATGGATGGATGGATAGAATTAAAGATAGATGGATGGATGGATAGAATTAAAGATAGATGGATGGATGGATAGAATTAAAGATAGATGGATGGATGAATGGATGGATGGATGGATAGAACTAAAGATAGATGGATGGATAGAATTAAAGATAGATGGATGGATGGATAGAATTAAAGATAGATGGATGGATGGATAGAATTAAAGATAGATGGATGGATGGATATAATTAAAGATAGATGGATGGATGGATAGAATTAAAGATGGATGGATGGATGGATAGAATTAAAGATGGATGGATGGATAGAATTAAAGATGGATGGATGGATAGAATTAAAGATAGATGGATGGATGGATAGAATTAAAGATAGATGGATGGATTGATAGATGGATGGATAGAATTAAAGATAGATGGATGGAATTAAAGATAGATGGATGGATGGATAGAATTAAAGATAGATGGATGGATGGATGGATAGAATTAAAGATAGATGGATGGATTGATAGATGGATGGATAGAATTAAAGATAGATGGATGGAATTAAAGATAGATGGATGGATGGATAGAATTAAAGATAGATTGATGGATGGATAGAATTAAAGATAGATGGATGGATGGATAGAATTAAAGATAGATGGATGGATATAATTAAAGATAGATGGATGGATGGATAGAATTAAAGATAGATGGATGGATATAATTAAAGATAGATGGATGGATGGATAGAATTAAAGATAGATGGATAGATAGAATTAAAGATAGATGGATGGATGGATAGAATTAAAGATAGATGGATGGATAGAATTAAAGATAGATGGATGGATGGATAGAATTAAAGATAGATGGATGGATAGAATTAAAGATGGATGGATGGATAGAATTAAAGATAGATGGATAGAATTAAAGATAGATGGATGGATGGATAGAATTAAAGATAGATGGATGGATGGATATAATTAAAGATAGATGGATGGATGGATAGAATTAAAGATAGATGGATGGATGGATAGAATTAAAGATAGATGGATGGATGGATAGAATTAAAGATATATGGATGGATGGATAGATAGAATTAAAGATAGATGGATTGATGGATAGAATTAAATATAGATGGATGGATGGATAGAATTAAAGATAGATGGATGGATGGAATTAAAGATAGATGGATGGATGAATGGATGGATGGATAGAATTAAAGATG
>JARQWZ010002659.1:20000-125000 GCA_033150135.1 Gobio occitaniae | reverse complement strand
GAAGCGGTGCAGGGCGAACCGTACTGCCAGCAACTCGAGGCAATTGACATGCAGGAGGCGCTGGGGTCCTGTCCAGGAGCCCGCGGCTGCTTGTCCATTGCACATGGCACCCGAGCCCGTGGCAGAGGCATCCGTCGATACGACAACATGCCTGGAAACTCGTTCTAAGGGCACACCGGCCCGTAGAAGACTGAGGTTCGACCACGGGGTGAGTGTCTGTAAGCAGGCCCGAGTCACTTGGACCCGGAGCGTGCCAGACTGCCATGCCCATCTCGGGACTCGATCGCGAAGCCAGTGCTGAAGCGGTCTTATATGAAGCAATCCGAGTGGCGTCACCACGGCTGCAGATGCCATATGCCCCAGGAGCCTCTGAAATAGTTTCAGTGGAACCGCACTCTTGCTCTCGATTTGACGGAGGCAAGTCAGCAGAGACTGCGCACGCTCGCTCGAAAGCTGCGCGCACATGGCGACCGAGTCGACGTCCATACCGAGAAAAGTGATCCTCTGCGCTGGGCAGAGTTTGCTCTTCTCCCAGTTGACCCGAAGGCCTAGACGGGCTAGGTGATGGAGCACCGGATCTCTGTGTTCGCAAACCTGCTCTCGAGAGTGGCCCAGTATGAGCCAGTCGTCGAGGTAGTTCAGGATGCGAACCCCGTGCTGCCGTAGGGGCGCAAGGGCTGCCTCGGCGATCTTCGTAAAGACACGAGGGGACAGAGATAGCTCGAATGGGAGGACCGCGTACTGATATGCCCGCCCTTCGAAAGCAAACCGTAGGAACGGTCTGTGTCGAGGAAGGATGGAGACATGGAATTAGGCGTCTTTCAGGTCGATCGCTGCAAACCAATCGTGAGGACGAACGCATTCGAAAAGGCGTTTCGCAGTCAACATCTTGAACGGAAGCCGGTGAAGGGATCGGTTCAAGATGCGAAGGTCCAGGATTGGTCGTAACCCACCGGTTTTCTTGGGTACAATGAAGTAGGGGCTGTAGAACCCCGACTTCATTTCGGCCGGAGGGACAGGCTCGATCGCACCCTTCGCCAGCAGGGTGGCAATCTCCGCACGCATGACGGGGGCGTTGGCCCCGATCACGGTCTGGCGGACTCCCCTGTAGCAGGGAGGAGCCTGCGCGAACTGAATCGCGTAGCCGAGCCTGACGGTCCGCGCGACCCAGCGGGACAGCCCTGGAAGCTGAAGCCATGCTTCCAGAGACTGCACCAACGGGGTCATACGGACGGCAGACGTACCCAGGGTGGGGCAGCGAGGCAGCGTCACCGGCCCGGACAGGGGAGGCTGTTGGGCGTCCCGAGGTCGGGGCACGGTTAACGGCTGCGTCCTGACAGAGGAGACCAGGGAAGGACGTGCGTTCCACTGGGGTCTGCTCTGAAAGGAGGCTGGCGACAGAGAGGGATGCGAGTGGCAGGACCCGAGGGTGGCGCGCACTGTCATCACCGGTCTCTGGGTCCTCAGGGATGGGGGTGTCAGTTCTTTCTTTAACCACATTAGGGTGCTGCTGACCCGGGGGCCAGCAGCTGAACAAAAGGTTCTCCCCTGGCCCTCCACCGGGGGAAGGAGCGGTCCTGCTGCCGTCTCCCGGAAAGAACTGCCCATCCCTGAGCTGTCCACGTCAGGAGCGCCGCTTAGCCTGGCGTTTTTTCGCGGGCTGCGGGGCTGGAGCGGACTGGGACGCCTTCCTGCGGTTGCCTCTGCGCGGCCCGGGTGGAGGCTGCTGCTTGGGTGGCGCAGAGGTTGAGGGAACCGCAGGAGGGCGCCCTCGGCGGCGAGCAGGCTGAGGCAACTGCGCGGGCGGTCGGGTGTAGGCAGCTGCTGACCGCCGGGGCAGTATGTGTTTGATGGCCTCAGTCTGCTTCTGAGCGGCCGAGAACTGTTGGGTGAAGCTCTCGACCGCCCCGCCGAATAGCCCATCCTGGGATATGGGGGCGTTGAGGAACCGGGTTCGCTCACCGTCACGCATATCGGCCAGGGTGAGCCATAGGTGTCGCTCCTGGACCACATTTGTGGACATCACCTGACCCAGGGAGCGTGCGGTCACCTTCGTCGCCCGGAGAGCGAGGTCGGTGGCGCACGCAACTCATTGCTGAGTCCTGGGTCAGCCCCCCCCTCGTGCAGGTCACACAGCAACTTGGCTTTGTAAGCCTGAAGAGTTGCCATGGCATGCAAAGAAGCGGCGGCCTGCCCCGCAGCTTTATAGGACTTCGCCACCAGGGATGACGAAAACCTACAGGCCTTGGAGGGGTGCTTTGGGTCACCGTGCCAGGTCGAAGCACTCTGCGGACACAGTTGCATCGCAACAGAGCGTTCGACTGGGGGGACCCCAGTGTACCCTTGAGCCGCGGCTCCATCGAGGGAGGTGAAGGCGGAAGAGTTCGCCAAACGTTCGCGGGAAGACAACGGGGACTTCCTGGAACGCGTGATCTCTTCATGCACCTCGGGGAAGAAAGGAATTGGAGGAGCGGTCGGACGGGTGTCCGAGCGCGCTGCCCCCAAAAACCAATCATCCAACCGCGAACGCTCAGGCTGAGGCGGAGGGTTCCACTCCACCCCAAGCGCTGCGGCGGCCCGAGACAGCATGGCTGTCAATTCTGGGTCTGACTCGGGCAATGCTGGCGCACCCCAAGGTGGCAGCACAGCCGAATCATCATCCTCAGATGACTCCAGCCCACCTTGTGATGCGGCGATAGACATCTCTTCGTCCTCCGCCGCGCCAAACGCCACAGTCGGGACGGCAGGAGCCGGCCCCGATGTAGACGCCTGGACACGGATCGGGTCAGGTGCATGAGAGTTGGGTGGGGGCCGAGGCATGAGCGTCGGAGCTTTGTTCCACACCGTCACCCTCAGATCACCCTGGCCACCAGCCAAAGTGCCGCCTCCAGAGGAGACTGCAGATTGGGGTGTGGCAGAGGGGACTCTCGCTCGTGCCCGTCGAAAGGCAGAAGGGATCTACTGCACCCAGAAGTGCACGGGCGAGACATCCTGAAAAGGACGTGCCACGCGCAAGCTCTTTTGTGAGAGGAAAACCTTGCAGTCGATGCCGAAGCGCCCAGGGAAACACACACCAGCTGTCAGACGGACCACTGCGCAGATCAGCAGGCAGGAAGTATGCGATCACTGGAACGCGCCGTTACACCAACACCGACTGGAAAGCTGCTCGTCTCGAAGAAGCTGACAGAGTCTCAGAAGGCTGTAGGAGTGAAGAGGTAGGTTCTCTTGGCTCCGAAAGCAGAAACATAATGCGATATTGCCACGTACTTCCTTATATACTCAGTTACGTATGCAAATTCCGCATGCCCCATGGCATTGGCACGCCATTGGGCGTTTTCTCTAAGCTCGAAGATGATAGGCTTCTAAGCGAAACCCCCATTCGTTAGTCACTAACGTTACGTCGTAGTGACTGAACGAAAGGGAACTAATATTCACTGGATGGTCATATACCTTTACACCACTAGATGGGGGAAAATATTATAGTGTAGCTTTAACTAAATAAGAGGGATCATACAAAATGCATGTTATTTTTTATTTAGTGCTGTCCTGAATAAGATATTTTACATAAAAGTTTTTACATATAGTCCGCAAGACAAAAAAATAGCTGAATCTATTAAAATAACGTTTCTGAACCATTGATTCTCAGTGCTGTGTGTGTGTGTGTGTGTCGTTCCCTGGATGATCCACGGCTATGTGTGTGTGTGTTTGTGATGGTTGTTCATGAGTCTCTTGTTTGTCCTGAGCAGTTAAAAATGTTCTTCAGAAGAATCCTCCAGGTCCTACACATTCTTCAGCTTTCCAGCCTCTTTTTCATATTTGAACCCTCTCCAGCAATGACTGTATGATTTTAAGATCCATATTTTCACACTGAGGACGATTGAGGGACTCAAACACAACGACTAAACAACTGTGTTATTCAAGAACTGATTGCAAGGAAAGCCCCTTATACTTGAGCGGCACGTATGAGGTGTGTGTGTGTGTGTGTGTTTCTCTCTCTTATCTGCTTCAAGCTCTTGATAAATTATGGCATTTTATATTCTATTGTCTTTTATGAGCTTGATAAAGAACTCTGTCTCGTCTTCTGTCCAAACACACCATCATCTGTAAAGAACGATCCACCTTACGTACGCCAGGTGTTTATCAGTTTTGTTCCTAGCCTTTACGGTTCAAAAGTTATTAGCACAAAAGTCACATTTTGGACAGGTGGTGGCGCTAGAGCGATTGAGTTAGAGACTCCAAAATTGGTGTAATTACAGTTGGGCCAGTCCTCAGTCAGTGTGCCAAATGTCATAACTTTCCGAACCGTCTGTGCTCGGGCCCTAATTACCAAAACAGCTCAAAAGAGTCATTGGTTCAGGAATCAGACTACAGTCGTTCAGCTGTGGATTCAGTAGCTGTCGTAATGGAGGACACAGTGTGTGTGGGTGTGTGTGTGTGAAGAAAACTCTATGGCTTTGTTAATAACAAACGTTCCCGTCCCTACTCCTCATCTGAGGGCGATTGTGTGCAGTCATAAAGCCGCTTCTCTCTGGATCCCAGTCACTGTAAATAAGACTGAACCCCTCCAGAGCGTTTATATCACGTTTATCGTCCAGCAGCTCTGAAACGCTGCATTATTACAGCAGGACACGACCAGGGATCGCTCGACGTATAAAGTTGTGAAATTTGGCACACTCATAGAGGACAATCTGAGCTGTCACTGTAGCAAATTTGGAGTCTCTAACTCAATCCCTCTAGCGCCACAACCTGTCCAAACTTTGATGTTTATGCTAATAACTTTTGAACCCTAAGGGATAGAGACAAAATCCTCTGATTCCTTGGCTCAAGCCGATTCGATTGCACCACGTCATTTATTGAACCAGATCATCTTCAGGCGGTGCGGACAAGGAATTCAAGTTGATTCGTCAAATCGTTTTTGATAAACGCACAGACTAATTTGACATAGAGGTTGCGAAAACACACTTAAGGCTATATCTCCGCAGCGTTTTATCGTATTCAAACCCAACCTGGTACAAGTCATCACAAACATGACCTGAGGCGACATGCAGCGTTTTCGGCACAGCGCAACCTACTGGTCTGGAGATACAAAAAATGGCTATTTTTGCTTATAACTTTTGAAGCGTTTGTCCAAAAATCATAAAAGTGATGTCATGCCGAGTCGATTGATATACAATTTTACCATATCGGCCATTTTGTCTGTCGGCCATTTTGAATTATGTGCTAAAATGCTGTATTTTATGAACGCATGAACGGATTGTTACGAAACTTGATATGGGTCATCAGCACGATGCCCTGAAGGAGCCTGATAAGTTTCGAAACAGCGCCACCTAATGAAGAATTTTTTTTTTCAAACACATAACTCTGGGTGTGGTTGACTTATTTTCACGAGAGTCATCTCCTTAGACTCCTGAATCGTTGACGAGTCCAACGATACCAGACTTGCCAGGTTTCGGCGTATGGTTTGTGCAGCGTTGTAATATAGCGCTTATAAAACATTAGCTGATATCTTCGAAACCGCTAGTCCGATCGAGACGAAACCAGCATCAGAAGTTCTGAAACATAGGTCGATAGCAGTGTTAATTTCGTTGACGAATAATTTTCGTCATAATTTTCGTCAACAACCTTTTTTCACTGACAAAAACGAGAGGAGAATAGTGAGGTTAGTGAGGGTGGATTAGGGCAGAGATGGGGTCAGAACTGATGATCTGTGTCTCAGATGAGCACATTTGATCTGAACTGATCTAACCTCTGGAAAACACACGGCCTACAGGCTCACACACCCCCAATCCAGCTCCAGAGCGGCTCAATCAATAACACACACACACACACACACACACACACACACACACACACACACCCCCAATCCAGCTCCAGAGCGGCTCAATCAATAACACACACACACACACACACACACACACACACACACACACACACACACACACCCCCAATCCAGCTCCAGAGCGGCTCAATCAATAACACACACACACACACACACACCCCCAATCCAGCTCCAGAGCGGCTCAATCAATAACACACACACACACACACACACACACACACACACACACACACACACACCCAATCCAGCTCCAGAGCGGCTCAATCAATAACACAAACACACACACACACACACACACACCCCCAATCCAGCTCCAGAGCGGCTCAATCAATAACACACACACACACACACACACACACACACACACACACACCCAATCCAGCTCCAGAGCGGCTCAATCAATAACACACACACACACACACACACACACACACCCAATCCAGCTCCAGAGCGGCTCAATCAATAACACAAACACACACACACACACACACACCCCCAATCCAGCTCCAGAGCGGCTCAATCAATAACACACACACACACACACACACACACACACCCAATCCAGCTCCAGAGCGGCTCAATCAATAACACACATTTATGCTAGACCAGTGTTAATCAACTAATGCTGATGAATAATCACAGTGTTTACTTTACAATGTTTATATAGTAATATGTTTTAGACGGTTTAATAAATAAACTGTATGTAATTGAATTCCCATTTAATTCATAGTCAGGAGGAAAGACCAGTATTTGACACATATTCAATACAGTATCAGGGTTATAATAGTTCACTAAAATCATTGAAAAAATCTCCATTACTTGAAATTAAATAAATGTTAACTGAAATTAAAAAAAAATAAATAAACAAACTTATTTGAAGCTTTAGCTTTACCTGATATAGCCTACTAACTACAACAGAAATACAAAGTTATAATAAATATAGAGATGTTTTTAAAAAACAAACAAAAAAAGTGAATTGAGCTCTTTCATGTATTTTTAATGACAAAAACAAAATGATGTCAAAGTGACAGTCGGTTATGTAACGCTTAAATGCTTAATGTATTACAATTTAACTAAACTCATTAGATTTTAGGAGACTAAAACTAGACTAAAACTAAAAACAATTCAGGCGACTAAAATATGACTAAAACTAAATCAAAATTGTCTGTCAAAATTAACATAGGTCGATAGCTAAACGCTAAACGCTAATGCCCAAATGTCCAAATATTGATAGTAAGGGGCAGTAAAATCCAATCAAAGTCAGCAGTCAGTCATTTTTTTTTTGTGTTTGTTTCATATAAATGTCTATAACTCCAAAACGAAATGAGATATTTTCACCAAAAAAGCCTCACACGTGTATGGACTCACTCCGAGGACACATTATCAAATGGTGGGATTGTGCCTCTTGGTGGCGCTATAATAGAACAAAACATGAAATTCCCATAGACTACAATGCTTTTTTCAGCCTTTTTGCCTAAAATCATCTTAAAATGTGTTTAATTGCTGCCGTTGATCTGACACTGCCAGCCATTTTGGCATGTCTTGCCTTCTTGTTTGCGCTTGTCCCTGATAATGGCTGTCTAGTTTTTATTTTAGTTTGGTATATCAGGTTAATGAAACTAAATGAAAATACGAAAAGTTTAAGTCATTTGCATAAAACACACCCACACCATCTCCATATAAGGGCTTTCCTTACAGCCTTTCGCCACTCTCCTCAACTGTTTTCAGCCCGATCCGAAATGTTCTGTTCAACAAACATCTGTGTGTGTGCATGAGACCGTGTCTTAACTACACACGACGCGATAAGATTCCAGCGACTAGCAACTTGTCTGTCCACACCAGAGGCGATGCGACTACGAGATGCGACAAATCAATCAAAAACCACAGCCAATCAGAACAGCGCGAGGGCGGGCTCTCGCGGCAAGTGCACAGCACCAGAGATTAATCCTGACGGCACTCGCAAGGAAATGGATAAGTACATAATCAAATTCACAAATATCACGCCATTTAAACATTACTACAAATACATACTGGGTCACTAAGACAATCTTTGTCATAGAATAAACTTGTTTGTTCACTGTTGGAACGTTCTTGTTTCATTTGTTTATTTCAAGATCTGAGGTGAATTATCCACTGTTGCTTTTACCTGAGATTATGTTTTATATTGTTCAGCCGCGACGTCGCAGACATAGAAACCGTTTCTAAAATAGATTCATCGCATGTAAACTCTAATTAACATGGAAAAGATACCTTTTAACGCGTGTCGCGCCGCGTGTAGTTAGGACACAGTGTGAGACCTATAAAGGCTGTATAATCCAGTAGTCTCACCTGTACACTAGCGAGTCATCGTACGTGCCGTTGTATTGGACCTGGAACATCCGAATCCCTGGGATATTGCGCTGAAAGTTGAACTTCACCAGAGCCGTAGAGGAGGTGATTTCGGAGATCAGGACCCTCTTCTCCTGCCCACCCTTAGTGTTGCTCATCGAAGTGTCTCCGCCCGTCTTGGCAGAAGTCGCGATGTCGGACGACCCCGGGTCCGGCTCCTGGACCAAACTGGTGTCGTTGGTGAAGTGCGGAAGTTTGGTGATGGTCAGGTCCACCGTTTGCTGAGCCTCTCCAGATGGGTTTGATGCCACACAGGTAAAAGATCCCGAGTCCTTGACTGTGCTGATCAGGATGTCCAGGGTCCCGTCCGCATGGACCACGGTGCGGCTGGAGTTGAACACCAGCTTCCCGTCGGGAGCGATCCAATGCATGACGGGATCTGGGTCGCCCCGGGCTTTGCAGCGCAGGGAAACCTGCTGGCCTTCCAGCGCTCGGGTCTCCTGCGAGTGCCTGGTGATGAGCGGGGGCTCGCACAAGAACTCCTCCTCGGAAACGGTCCAGAAATAGCGTCCGGCGAGATGTTGTGGCGCTGCACACGTCTCCAGGTCGTCCTCGCGCCGGAGTCTCCGCAGCCACAGCAGCTCGCAGTTACAATGCAGAGGATTTCCCCCGAAACTCAACGCGAAAGACGTCGGGCCCAAAGCACCGGATGTGGCCAGAACGCCGGCGCGCTGGAAGACCGGGTCGGGCGGAAGCTTGTGCAGTTTATTGGAGGTGACGTCCAGCCGCTTGAGCTTCTGAAGCCCGGAGAAGGTTCCTTCGGGGATGTAGTTGATCATGTTGTGGTCCATGTTTAAAGTGTGCAAGCTGATCATGAGCTGGATGGCGATCCACGGCGCGCTCTCCAGGTTGTTGTAGGACAAGTCGAGCTCCTCCAGAGCCAGCAGGTCGTTGAACGCTCCGATGTGGATGTGCGTGAGCTGGTTGTTGTTGAGGATGAGATGGTGCAGCTTGGACATGCCGCTGAACGTGTCGTTGGTTATATGGGTCAAGCGGTTGCTGTCCAGATGAAGCGCGCGCAGGTTCTCCAGGTCATTGAAAGCGTGAGGCGCGACGGAGCCAATCGTGTTCCTCGAGAGAGTCAGGTCCACCAGTTTGGTCATGTTGGCGAAGTCCTTGCGCTTGATGCCCGTGATGAAGTTGTCCCCCAGCCTGAGCTCGACGGTGCGTCTGTCAATGTTCGGAGGGACGAACAAAAGCCCCTTTTTATCACACAAGGTGGCCAGATTAGGGGAAAGAACCTGGCAGATGCAACGCTTTGGACAAACCTGGATCTTCTGGGCTTTCAACGCCATTACAACAACCATCAGATAAATGAGTAGCATCTCCATCTGGGTGGCGGTGTTGGTTAAACAACCTGTGGAGGAAGCAAACAGAGAGAAATTAATACTTTAATTCAGCAAGGACGCATAAGATTGATTTATAATGTTACAAACGATTCTATTTCAGATTAATGCTGTTCTTTTGAACTTTATATAAATGCATCACAGAAATATGAACTGTTTTCAACACTGAAAATAATTATTCATGTTTCTTGAGCATCAAATCATCATATTAGAATGATTTCTGAAGGATCATGTGACACTGAAGACTGGAGTAAGGATGATAAATTCAGCTTTGATCACAGGAATAAATGACACTTTACTATACTGATCAGCCAAAACATTATGACCAACTAATATTGTGTTGGTCCCCTGACCCATCAAGGCATGGACTCCACTAGACCCCTGAAGGTCTGGCACCAAGATGTTAGCAGCAGACCCAAGGTTTCCCAGCAGAACATTGCCCAAAGCGTCACTGCCTCCACCGCCACGCCTTCTTCCCATAGTGCACCTGGTGCCATGTGTTCCCCAGGTAAGCCACGCACACACACCCGGCCATCCACGTGATGTAGAAGAACACGTGATCATCAGACCAGGCCACCTTCTTCCATTGCTCCGTGGTCCAGTTCTGATGCTCACGGGCCACTGTTGGTGTTTTGGGCGGGGTCAGGGGTCAGCATGGGCACCCTGACTGGTCAGCGGCTGTGCCGCCCCATACTCCACAAACTGAGATGCTCTGTGTATTCTGAGCCCTTCTGCAAAGACTGTGTCAATTATCCTCCCCCTGAAACTGCCTCATCGTCACGGCATTCTCAATAAACCCGTCTCCAGCGTGATAACTCCGATATTTCGAATATTCTGATCTATTATGACCTCTGACCTGTAAAGTTGTCAGAATAATAATCATACGCTGTTTGTTAATTGGCCAGAGGAGAACTGCCCCCCCCGACTGAGTCTGGTTTCTCCAAGGTTTATTTTTCTCCATTCTGCTCCTGATGGGGTTTGGGTTTCCTTGCCACTGTTTCCTCTGGCTTGGCTTAATCAGTTGGGGACACTAAATGTTCAACTAAATATCCGAATAAATCAAATTATTAAACTAAATTAACCATATAAACTAAATTACTGATCTAATTACTGATCTAAAGCCCACATTGTCACTGTATGATAACTGAAATGAGCTGATGACATCACAGTTTTCTCCAGAACGTCTGTACGGCTGAATAAAATTATGTTGCATTATTTTCCTGTTTAACACTGTGAAGCTGCTTTGAAACAATCTGCATTGTTAAAAGAGCTATATAAATAAAGATGACTGACTTGACTTGACCTTTCTATCAGAACCAGCATTAACTTCTTGAGCAGTTTGAGCTCCAGTAGCTCGTCTGTTTGATCGGACCACATGGGCATCAATGAGCCTCGGCCGCCCATGACCCTGTGGCCGGTTCTTCACTGGTCCTTCATGACCCCGTGGCCGGTTCTCCACTGGTCCTTCATGACCCTGTGGCCGGTTCTCCACTGGTCCTTCATGACCCTGTGGCCGGTTCTCCACTGGTCCTCCATGACCCTGTGGCCGGTTCTCCACTGGTCCTTCATGACCCTGTGGCCGGTTCTCCACTGGTCCTCCATGACCATGTGGCCGGTTCTCCACTGGTCCTTCATGACCCCGTGGCCGGTTCTCCACTGGTCCTTCATGACCCTGTGGCCGGTTGTCCACTGGTCCTTCATGACCCTGTGGCCGGTTCTCCACTGGTCCTTCATGACCCCGTGGCCGGTTCTCCACTGGTCCTTCATGACCCTGTGGCCGGTTCTCCACTGGTCCTCCTTGACCCTGTGGCCGGTTCTCCACTGGTCCTTCATGACCCTGTGGCCGGTTCTCCACTGGTCCTCCATGACCCTGTGGCCAGTTCTCCACTGGTTCTCCACTGGTCCTCCATGACCCTGTGGCCGGTTCTCCACTGGTTCTCCACTGGTCCTCCATGACCCTGTGGCCGGTTCTCCACTGGTCCTTCATGACCCTGTGGCCAGTTCTCCACTGGTTCTCCACTGGTCCTTCATGACCCTGTGGCCGGTTCTCCACTGGTCCTTCATGACCCTGTGGCCGGTTCTCCACTGGTCCTTCATGACCCTGTGGCCGGTTTTCCACTGGTCCTTCATGACCCTGTGGCCGGTTCTCCACTGGTCCTTCACTTCTGATAGAGACTGGCCACTGCAGACCGGGAACACCCCACAAGAGCTGCAGTTCTGGAGATGCTCTGACCCAGTCTCTAGCCGTCACAATCTGGCCCTTGTCAAACTCGCTCAAATCCTTACGCTTGCCCATTTTTCCTGCTTCTAACACATCAACTCTGAGGAAAAAATATTCACTTGCTGCCTAATATATCCCACCCACTAACAGGAGATCATCAGTGTTATTCACTTCACCGGTCGGTGCTCATAATGCTATGCCTGATTGGTGTATATTCACAGCTGTTTTACTGTATTTATGATCAAATAAACACAGCTTTGGTGTGCAGAAGAGACTCTTTCAGAAACATTAAAGCAACTCAAATGAAGCATTAAGAAATCTCACAGACCTCAAACTCTTGTATACACTACACCAAATGATTCTTCTAAGTTGTAAATAAAAAGATAATTGGAGTGTATTTTTTAAGAAAATACCAAATTCAATGTGAATCCGTTTCTTAATTTCAGAATGAAAATTGTCTTGCATTGCCGTATTTTCTATAAAAACAGAACATTGAGGTAGAATTTGATTCCTTTTTTTGGTAGTCATTTTAGTGTTAAAAAATTACCCCACATTCAAAACGAGTCATCAATATTTATTTAAATATCTCTTCATTAATATGTGTGTTTTACAGGAATTGTGTATTTAGGACATGTCAGAGTGAAGCACACGAGCTACAAGACTCCAGGTTTGTTTTTCTGCTATCTTTTAAACATGTGCAAACAAATCAAATAATCATGTGCAAACACAAACATCATGCCTGAAGCTTTGGGGAAATGTTTCCTACAGCTCATGCTCCGTGTTTGATATGATAATGCTGATCCTTTCATCTGTGTGTTTGGTGAGATGAAAGACTGGCTGTCCGGTTACTCGTCAGAATTACACTGATGTCTCTGAAGACAAAGAGCACCAACAGACGCGCCATCGATTCCCTGCTCTTACAACCGCTCGAGTTACGCATTACAGAATGAGAAACATATTCCCTGAACGACTCGAAAGTCCTTGACAAGATATAACATTTCAACTACGGATTTGATTAGAATGATTCTCTGCAAAGATCATGAATGTTTAATCATGTGTGGAAGTGTTTTATAATGTCTCAGAATACAAAAATGTGTTCTAAGAATGTTCGCATTAATTATTTCTGAATGGCTTAGAAAGTTTAAAACAGAGATTTTTTAATGTATATGAATGTAAATGAGAACATTCCATTCTTGAAACGTTATTGGAACGTTCTCACAACGTTATGCATTCCTCCAGTAACGTTTGTTCAGAGTTATCTGGTCTTTAATAATGTTCTCAAAACATTAGCACAAAAACATTTATACATCGATTTTTCAGTTGAACGTCCATTAAAAGTTTTTAATGGTATTGGTTTCAGAACATTCAAAAGTAACGCTTAGAGAACACTCAAGAGTAACAGAGAACATTCAATTACTCTTGAGTGTTCTCTAAGCGTTACTCTTGAGGGTTCTCTGAGTGTTACTCTTGAGTGTTCTCTAAGCGTTACTCTTGAGTGTTCTCTGAGCGTTACTCTTGAGTGTTCTCTGAGCGTTACTCTTGAGTGTTCTCTGAGCGTTACTCTTGAGCGTTCTCTGAGCGTTACTCTTGAGTGTTCTCTGAGTGTTACTCTTGAGTGTTCTCTGAGCGTTACTCTTGAGTGTTCTCTGAGTGTTACTCTTGAGTGTTCTCTGAGCGTTACTCTTGAGTGTTCTCTGAGCGTTACTCTTGAGTGTTCTCTGAGTGTTACTCTTGAGTGTTCTCTGAGCGTTACTCTTGAGTGTTCTCTGAGTGTTACTCTTGAGTGTTCTCTGAGCGTTACTCTTGAGTGTTCTCTGAGCGTTACTCTTGAGTGTTCTCTGAGCGTTACTCTTGAGTGTTCTCTGAGTGTTACTCTTGAGTGTTCTCTGAGCGTTACTCTTGAGTGTTCTCTGAGTGTTACTCTTGAGTGTTCTCTGAGTGTTACTCTTGAGTGTTCTCTGAGCGTTACTCTTGAGTGTTCTCTGAATGTTACTCTTGAGTGTTCTCTGAGCGTTACTCTTGAGTGTTCTCTGAGTGTTACTCTTGAGTGTTCTCTGAGTGTTACTCTTGAGTGTTCTCTGAGCGTTACTCTTGAGTGTTCTCTGAGTGTTACTCTTGAGTGTTCTCTGAGCGTTACTCTTGAGTGTTCTCTGAGCGTTACTCTTGATTGTTCTCTGAGCGTCACTCTTGAGTGTTCTCTGAGCGTTACTCTTGAGTGTTCTCTGAGCGTTACTCTTGAGTGTTCTCTGAGGTTTACTCTTGAGTGTTCTCTGAGTGTTACTCTTGAGTGTTCTCTGAGCGTTACTCTTGAGTGTTCTCTGAGCGTTACTCTTGAGTGTTCTCTGAGGTTTACTCTTGAGTGTTCTCTGAGTGTTACTCTTGAGTGTTCTCTGAGTGTTACTCTTGAGTGTTCTCTGAGTGTTACTCTTGAGTGTTCTCTGAGCGTTACTCTTGAGTGTTCTCTGAGCGTTACTCTTGAGTGTTCTCTGAGCGTTACTCTTGAGTGTTCTCTGAGCGTTACTCTTGAGTGTTCTCTGAGCGTTACTCTTGAGTGTTCTCTGAGCGTTACTCTTGAGTGTTCTCTGAGTGTTACTCTTGAGTGTTCTCTGAGCGTTACTCTTGAGTGTTCTCTGAGCGTTACTCTTGAGTGTTCTCTGAGCGTTACTCTTGAGTGTTCTCTGAGCGTTACTCTTGAGTGTTCTCTGAGCGTTACTCTTGAGTGTTCTCTGAGTGTTACTCTTGAGTGTTCTCTGAGCGTTACTCTTGAGGGTTCTCTGAGCGTTACTCTTGAGTGTTCTCTGAGCGTTACTCTTGAGTGTTCTCTGAGCGTTACTCTTGAGTGTTCTCTGAGCGTTACTCTTGAGTGTTCTCGGAGCGTTACTCTTGAGTGTTCTCTGAGCGTTACTCTTGAGTGTTCTCTGAGTGTTACTCTTGAGTGTTCTCTGAGCGTTACTCTTGAGTGTTCTCTGAGCGTTACTCTTGAGTGTTCTCTGAGCGTTACTCTTGAGTGTTCTCTGAGTGTTACTCTTGAGTGTTCTCTGAGCGTTACTCTTGAGTGTTCTCTGAGCGTTACTCTTGAGTGTTCTCCGAGCGTTACTCTTGAGTGTTCTCCGAGCGTTACTCTTGAGTGTTCTCTGAGCGTTACTCTTGAGTGTTCTCTGAGCGTTACTCTTGAGTGTTCTCTGAGCGTTACTCTTGAGTGTTCTCTGAGTGTTACTCTTGAGTGTTCTCTGAGCGTTACTCTTGAGTGTTCTCTGAGCGTTACTCTTGAGTGTTCTCTGAGCGTTACTCTTGAGTGTTCTCTGAGCGTTACTCTTGAGTGTTCTCGGAGCGTTACTCTTGAGTGTTCTCTGAGCGTTACTCTTGAGTGTTCTCTGAGCGTTACTCTTGAGTGTTCTCTGAGCGTTACTCTTGAGTGTTCTCTGAGCGTTACTCTTGAGTGTTCTCTGAGCGTTACTCTTGAGTGTTCTCTGAGCGTTACTCTTGAGTGTTCTCCGAGCGTTACTCTTGAGTGTTCTCTGAGTGTTACTCTTGAGTGTTCTCTGAGCGTTACTCTTGAGTGTTCTCTGAGTGTTACTCTTGAGTGTTCTCCGAGCGTTACTCTTGAGTGTTCTCTGAGCGTTACTCTTGAGTGTTCTCTGAGCGTTACTCTTGAGTGTTCTCTGAGCGTTACTCTTGAGTGTTCTCCGAGCGTTACTCTTGAGTGTTCTCTGAGCGTTACTCTTGAGTGTTCTCTGAGTGTTACTCTTGAGTGTTCTCCGAGCGTTACTCTTGAGTGTTCTCTGAGCGTTACTCTTGAGTGTTCTCTGAGCGTTACTCTTGAGTGTTCTCTGAGCGTTACTCTTGAGTGTTCTCTGAGCGTTACTCTTGAGTGTTCTCTGAGTGTTACTCTTGAGTGTTCTCCGAGCGTTACTCTTGAGTGTTCTCTGAGCGTTACTCTTGAGTGTTCTCTGAGCGTTACTCTTGAGTGTTCTGAAACAACTAACATTTAAAAAACGTTTAATGAACGTTCAACAGAAAAATCGATGTATAAATGTTTTTGTGCTAACGTTTTGAGAACATTATTAAAGACCAGATAACTCTGAACAAACTTTACTGGAGGAATGCATAACGTTGTGAGAACGTTCCCTGTTAGCAGAGAAACCGTGAACGTTTGATCCATTTATAGTCAGAGGAATGAATGTTTCTGGTTCTGAACGAGCATCTAAAATATCAGCGGATCAGTTATTGTCACTTCTGTCGTTTGTAACCTTGGAAATGCCGTCTTCTGAGCGTGTGTTTTGAAGATGTGTGACACTGATAAGCCTCTCAGCGGTGCTGCAGAAGCGGAGAATGTGTGATAATAAGCTGCCGTTCATCACGCCTGTGATCAGGACAGAGTCGGATCATTAGACTGTCATGCAGACAATAGAGAAGTGAGACCTGTATGTAAAAATAGGCAATAAAAGTGAAGAATGCTGCGACACCTGACATCTGACAGACGGTGTGATGAAACAGGGAGTTGCTAAACTATAAAATGCATGAAATAAACATCACGAACACACCAGAGATCAGCCGATTCATCTCTGTCACATAAAAAGGCCAGGGCTTTGAATAATGACATGCCTCCGAGTAAACGCAAGCGACATCATGATAACTATATCATGCATTGAATGTGTGCGAATAATCATAATGCACTAATGCACCGGGTCAAGGACAAATGACCCGTCTTGTCCGTGTTTAATGATGATGTCACACTCTGCATATCAAATGACCTTCGGATCAGCCGCTTTATTGAGTCTGTGTTGCTGCTGTTGTTTGCCACCCAGCTGGCGGCGTTCCTTGGCAAAGCTTCTGGATTTTCCGTAGTCGCTGCTTCCCCTCCCAAACGCCGCTGTGAATGTGCTATTGAGACATATTTTTTCTATTTTATATCCCATTTTTCTAAGCCAACACTCACTGAACCATAAAAGAAACAGCATGATGGACCTCCCGCGAGTGTCTTGTGTTTCGTCGGAGAAGTGTGAGAGTTTCTAACAGCGAATACGTTCAAAAGAGCGATTCACACACCGAATTAAACACGCTTGCTGCCATTTATTCAGTGCAGCCGTCCATACACGTCAGTTTCTGTCCCCAACGACTCAAAAAATATAATGGAAGCCAATCAAAACTGCTCAAACATTCTTCAGAATATCAGTAAATGATGGCGGTTTTCATTTCTGGTTCAGTTTTACACATCTGCAGAGTTTATTTGAATATTATACCAGTTTATCTAATAAGAAACCCATATTTGACGGACGTGTGTAACACATTTACAGCTTCCAATGACGATTATGAAGCTGGCAAGACTCTAAACCACTGCATTTCAAGGAATAAAAACACATTGTGCGTTCATTATTCCGCCCGTTTGCTGTCGTTTGTTCTGTGCAGCCGCTCATATAGGGCTGGGCGTTTAAATGTAAAATATTTCTCTCCTGGTCCTTATTTTAAATAGGTCATAAAAATATCAATAATTATCGATATCGACCAATATGAAACACTTATATTGTGATACAGTTCTCAGCCATATCGCCCATAAGTTGGCAAAACTCAAACATTTTGAGGTAATCAGTTACAGTTTTTAAGTTAATAAACTCAAAGTTTAAGTCAGCAGAACTGGCAGATTTCAATTTTGTACTTGTACATTTTAATTTTTAGTAAGTTAATTCATACATTTAACTTAAAATGATCATGTAATCTCAATTTAATTAAACTGTTTAATTGGTTAGGTTTAGCTGATCACAACAATCCTAAACCACTCAGCAAAATATCGTCTAATTATCTAGAAAATATTGAGATATCATTTTGTGTCCCCTAGTTCAGATGACTTAAAATGTGTCCGTTTTGGGAACTCAAAAGAAAAAGAAAGTTCTAAATACTCATGAAAGTTCATTTGACTGAACTCATTTGTTTAATTTGAGTTGGCTCTACTCAAACCGATTCATTATTTTAAAGTTTCCAGTGAATGTCACAGATTTAAGTCATTCAAAATGTGACGAGATGACTGACAGGACCGTGGCGGAGGATTCGTCGAGCAACAGAAGTGTCTATTAAAATATGTTCAGAACCATCTCCTATTCACACAGCACGCATGATCGCGGAATTGAAAGCGAAAGTAAACGCGATAAGTTCCCGCTGAAAACGCTAAAGCGGCTCCGATGCATGAGAATATCTCCCATATGAACGCTATCTTAGGCTGGGCTGTGTAGTGGAAAACATCTCATTCGCTCTCTATTTGCACTTTGAATATTGATATAGCACTCTGATTATGGTTTGCACTTAATATCTATGATCAATTTGTGGGAAGGAGTTCAGTTAGGAGGTCAAAAGTTGCAGAAGCTCTTAAATCATGTACAGTAAGATCTGAAGAGACAATCACACAGGACAGTGGAGTTTGAGCAAAACCTTTACAGGTAATATTGGGTCAAAATTATCCATTTATGCCAAACATCATGAGGATATTAAGATCATGTTCCATGAAGATATTTTGTAAATATATCATAAATGTATTATTAGTAGTGATATGTGTGCTAAAGACTTCATCTGGACAACTTTAGAGGAGATTTTCTCAATATTTAGATGTTTTTGCACCCTCAGATTCCAGATGTTCAAATATTGTCCAACAGTGGAGAGATTATTAGATGATTATGATCCATAAATTGACCCTCATAACTGGTGTTGTGCTCCAGGGTCACACGTAATGTTTTTGTGCTTACGTTTTGAGAACATTCTGATAACGTTGAATGGACGTTGTATTAACGTTACTGGAAGAATGCGTGTTCATAACCTTGAGAGAACGTTCTGAGAATGTTCCCTGTCCGCACGCCATAGGTTGACAGCCTCCATCTTGTATTATTTCTTGATGAAGCTCATGTGAGATGCATGAGGATGGGATCAGATGCTCAGACTATAACAGCTGTTTGTGGCATGTTTACAGTAAGCAAGTCGTTTGCATTGACAGACCGACACACTAGGGATGCGCGGTATACCGGTACTGGGAAAATACCCGTATATATTTTATTTCAAACGGTACGACATCATGATTTTGCTCATTTCGGTATACACTCACCTAAAGGATTATTAGGAACACCTGTTCAATTTCTCATTAATGCAATTATCTAATCAACCAATCACATGACAGTGCATTTAGGGGTGTGGTCCTGGTCAAGACAATCTCCTGAACTCCACACTGAATGTCGGAATGGGAAAGAAAGGAGATTTAAGCCATTTTGAGCGTGGCATGGTTGTTGGTCTGAGTATTTCACAATCTGCTCAGTTACTGGGATTTTCACACACAACCATTTCTAGGGTTTACAAAGAATGGTGTGAAAAGGGAAAAGCATCCAGTATGCGGCAGTCCTGTGGGAGAAAATGCCTTGTTGATGCTAGAGGTCAGAGGTCATGGGCCGACTGATTCAAGCTGATAGAAGAGCAACTTTGACTGAAATAACCACTCGTTACAACCGAGGTCTGCAGCAAAGCATTTGTGAAGCCACAACACACACAACCTTGAGGCGGATGGGCTACAACAGCAGAAGACCCCACCGGGTACCACTCATCTCCACTACAAAGAGGAAAAAGAGGCGACAATTTGCACCAAAATTGGACAGTTGAAGACTGGAAAAATGTTGCCTGGTCTGATGAGTCTGGATTTCTGTTGAGACATTCAGATGGTAGAGTCAGAATTTGGCGTAAACAGAATGAGAACATGGATCCATCAGGCCTTGTTCCCACTGTGCAGGCTGGTGGTGGTGGTGTAATGGTGTGGGGGATGTTTTCTTGGCACACTTTAGGCCCCTTACATGACAATGAGTTCACTGGACTAAAATGGCCGCCACAGTCACCAGATCTCAACCCAATAGAGCATCTTTGGGATGTGGTGGAACGGGAGCTTCGTGCCCTGGATGTGCATCCCACAAATCTCCATCAACTGCAGATGCTCTCCTATCAATATGGCCAACATTTCTAAAGAATGCTTTCAGCAGCTTGTTGAGTCAATGCCACGTAGAATTAAGGCAGTTCTGAAGGCCAAAGGGTCAAACACAGTATTAGTGTGTGTTCCTAATAATCCTTTAGGTGAGTGTAAATGCTGCTGTTCCGAAGTTCACCACTAGGTGCGCTACACAAACTGACGTGAAACTGGCAAATGTGGCAACAAAACAAATTGAACACAGCAGTTCAATCTCACTCAACACGCCCAAAACTAATTAATAAAGAGAGGAGTAGACGAGAAATTTGGAATTACTTTGCTAATAAAACTGAAGAACCATCAACGCTCACTCGCCCATCCTGACTTCTACAAGACATTAAGAGATCGACAGGTGAGGGCATAAATCAAACAATCTCATTTAGACATTTATCTCCTTTTAACACTGATCAACACGAGATCGTTTAAATATCACGAAATCTCCAGCGATCGATTTCAAACAGTGACGTTTAGATCTCATAATATTTGCACGCATACTATTGCACTATTTACATTCGCGAAATATATAACCGACTGCGTTTATGTGACTACTCACTAAAGATGGACATTTTTGACATAATTTTGTGTGTGTGTTTGACTGAGGAAAAATAGCTTAATGTGGAATGCGTGAGCTCTTTAGGCTTGTGTGTGTGTTGTTGGTATGAGCGCAAAGAAAACTCTCTCTGATGTGGTGTTCACACCGGACGCGAATAATTTGTGCTATTCGCGCAAAGTTGGATGCTTGAACATTTTGAGTTTACTCGCTTCATTCGTGCGTGACATTCTCTTCACAACAGACGTGATTCTCCTCATCGGCTGGGCTTCTGCCAGCGGCTCGTCTCGATGAGAAATGGCTGACATGTTAAAATGTCTTTTTTGTTAAAATACTACTGTTAGTGTGTGACAACGTAGTTTTAAGAGTTTTTCAGGCGATAATCAGGGGCGATTCTCGGATTGTAGTGCGGCTCAGCCTCAGTGAGGGTATGAAAAAAAATTGGTAAGACTTTAGTTTAGGGTCCAATTCTCACTATTAACTAGTAGCTTATTAGTATGCATATTAAGATGTTGCTGTTTATTATTTTGTTTCGGGGGCATGGCCCCTCAAGAAAATTTTTGATTTCTATGATCTACACGTGTGCATTTTAAGATGTTCTGAACGCCAAAAAATTTAATAACAACAGCTTGAACGCCATGTAGTGGCAGATATGACTGATAAAGTTTTTCCATTTTTGTCAGTGAAGAAAGTAAACATTTGTTTAACTGATATTTATATGTTTTATGAATCAATCATTTTCGAAGGCTAACAGGAAAGCTAGATAACTAAATTTATTAAAATGTATTCACAATATGCACACATTCATTACTAATCTTATGCCTAATGCAGGCTTTTATTTACTGAGAGCTACAAATGGAATTATTAATTTACAATATGCACACATTCATTACTATTAATCTTAGGCCTAATCGGAAGAAAACGGCTTTGTTAATATTTCTTGTTTGTTAATTATATTATAAATGACATTACATAGGCCTATTTCAAATCAAAATGGCGAAATTAGACAAAAGTTTATTCATTTGGCTGAATATTTTTGTCATTTGTTTAACATTTCTAACTTACAGAAGCAGCTCTAATATGAAATGTTTAGTTAAGCTACTCGTATCTCACACTTGATATCGAGTCGAGCTGCTAAAATTCGCGCTCAGCCTCAGCAGCTTCTGTGAATATAAAGCCCGCCCACTCTGATTTGATTGGTTTTCTTAAATACGTTGACATTGACGAGCGGTGACAGACCAATGAGAGCTCAGATCAACGCACACACACTTCTGCTTCTGCCGCAACAGTGGATTGAAGAACACACTGATTAACGCAGATTAAAAAAACGTGACGAAGCTCCGTGTCATTTGCGTGAATCGCGCCGCCTCATGTCTATCCGCGTGTTTGCATTGACTTAACATGTAAATCACTTGCGCGAATCGCGTCATTCGCGTCCGATGTGAACGCACCATAAGAGCTCCCATCCCATGTATTACGGAATGCTATAAAATCGATTGCATGTTCAAATTGGCGAGGTTTAAAAAGACGTGGGCAGTGATTTCCGTCAGCTCTCCTGAAACGGCAGTGAAAGTGTCATTCATTTAATAATAAACAATTGCGGTAATTTCCCACTTCATAAACTCCGAACTTGCGAAAGAGTAAAATTGTGCGCAATACCCGCACCAAAATTCAGTACTTCAGTACTTCGGTATTAGATTGTGATACCGTACCGAAGACAAAATTGTGGTATCGAGCCATCCCTAACACACACACACACACATGCTGAGCTACATGGACGGGCCGGTCGTACTTTAGTGAACCGTCCAGACACAGCGAATGTTTTTGATTAAACACATATTTAACAGAAGAACCGCTTCGGGACGTCACGAACAAAAATATAAAGTCTAATAAAACACATCAGATATTAAAGCGCCGCTAGTGTTGCCATGGTTACCACACAATAACACACCGCGGGGATGATGTCACTGATAGGCGACACACACACACACAAAATCACTGATTTAAACATTATGGGACACAATTGTGATAACGCACTAATATATAACACTGATCTAGAGGCTTATGGATATTCGAATCCGGAAAACGTACATATTGCACCTTTAATGCAAAAATATAAAGGAACATTCGTGAAATGATTTTGAAAGGTTGGAGCCACTCATCCATCCATCCGATCAGGAAGGACTCGTTTCGAATCCCTGGTGAATCAACCAATCAGTGCCGAGAAGAGCAGGTCCTAAAACGCAAGCGTGCAATCCAGTGTTCGTCTCACAAAGGCGAAAAACCACAGCAAACACAGGCCGACGCTCGAGTCAGGTGATTTACCTCTGATCTGACATCTGCAGTAACACAACAACACGGCCTCACAATAACCGACGGAGATCATGATTTATTGATAATGAAACATGACATGCATCCATTGCGCGCAGGGACGGGAATTAGTGACCTTGCAGTGATGCTGCGTTCATAAGCCCGTTATTAAGCTTCATCTTCCTCCAGATCTCAGTGGTCATGAAGAGGATGGCTGTGAGGATGAGGATGCAGAAGAGCGCATCTTTACCTGGAGAAGGATCAGCCCGCCGAATTCCCACCGAGATCCTCAGAGTCACCGCATTTTCCTCAGGTCCTCCTCCTCCCAGATGACCCACATAGATCCCTGGACATCAGATGCTCCGATCCCTCACACATGTGCATGTCCAATCAGCCTCAGTGTGTGTGTGTGTGTGTGTGTGTGTGTGTGAGAGAGAGAGAGAGAGTTCATTAGGATGTGTAATAAACCCGCAGACAGAGATCAGCTCTCCGCATTACGCCTGCATGCGCCCGAATCTCCAATCCTAGTACGGCGAGGGCGAGGCTTATGAATATTAATGAGATGATGCTGGATGCGTCCAATCGGGCGGCTCGCTCTGGAATATTAATCACACATCGCTGACGTACGTTCAGACCCTCCAATGTTTTAATACTCTCGATGTGTTAATGTATGCTAATTAATTCGATTTTATCTGTTGTGTTAGTGTTTTTATTTTGGTAACACTTAGTCGTTAGCATAACTGAACTTATCTGTTCATGTTTAATTAACAAATGTTGTTGTTAAATAACCGATATTTTATTTGCAAACTGTATATTCATTTGATGTTACGCTATTATCGTCCAATGGCGAAAGCGCGACTGTGGAATATTAATCAAACCACGCTGACGTAGAGTTCCTCCCCTCCAATGGCGAAGTGCCGTCTCATGAATATTAAGTAGCACGCCTTTGCCGTAGTAGGGCTGGCGGATTCTTTCTCCCGCGGCTCGTCGGAGAAAACGCCTTTCCGGAGAGACGGATCTAAACAGATGTTTGCAGATGTGTGTGATTGATTGATGTACAGATCTGAGATCAGTCGCACATGCGTGTGATCATGCAACACACACAGATGAGGCATGGACGTGTGTTAGTGTTCATCCTCATATTAAATCAGCAGAGCAAGCGATGAAACGCTAATATGTGCTGTAGTTTGGATTAAACGATGGCTTGCAGAATTATATGTATATGCCACTGTATCATACATTCGTGATGTTTAATGCAAGACTCCATTGATATAGAAAACACACTGCTGCTGTAGATGAGGAACTGCTTGTGTGTGTGTGTGTGTGTGTGTGTGTGTGTGACACACTCATGACTGAAGAGAATGAGCTCAGCGCCATGATGCTATGAGCTGCTGTGCTGTTTCTGATGAGTTCTGGGAGGTTGCTAGGGCGTTGCTATGTGTTTCTGTGTTTTCCTAGTGTGTTCTGGGTGGTTGCTATGTGTTTCCTAATCTTTTCTGAGTGGTTGTTAGGGCGTTGCTGCATTTCCTTATGTGTTGTGGGTGGTTGCTAGGGTGTTTCTATGTGTTTCCTAATGTCTTCTGTTGGGAGGGGTGGTTAGGGTGTTGCTGTGTGTTTCCTAATGTATTCTGGGTGGTTGCTATGGCGTTGCTATGTGTTTCCTTATATATTAGTGGATGTTGCTAGGGCCTTGCTGTATGTTTCCTAATGTATTTTGGGTGGTTGCTAGGGTGTTGCTATGTGTTTCCTAATATATTAGTGGATGTTGCTAGGGCCTTGCTGTACGTTTCCTAATGTATTTTGGGTGGTTGCTAGGGTGTTGCTATGTGTTTTCTAATCTGTTTTTGGATGGTTGCTAGAGCATTGGTGTGTGTTTCCTAATGTATTTTGGGTGGTTGCTAGGGTGTTGCTATGTGTTTTCTAATCTGTTTTTGGATGGTTGCTAGAGCATTGCTGTATGTTTCCTAATGTGTTTTGGGGGGTTGTTAGGGTGTTGCTGTGTGTTTCCTAATATATTAGTGGATGTTGCTAGGGCCTTGCTGTATGTTTCCTAATGTATTTTGGGTGGTTGCTAGGGTGTTGCTATGTGTTTTCTAATCTGTTTTTGGATGGTTGCTTGGGTGTTGCTATGTGTTTCCTAATTTATTAGTGGATGTTGCTAGGGCCTTGCTGTATGTTTCCTAATGTATTCTGGGGGGTTGCTAGGGTGTTGCTATGTGTTTTCTAATCTGTTTTTGGATGCTTGCTAGAGCATTGGTGTGTGTTTCCTAATGTGTTCTCTGGGGTTGTTAGGGTGTTGCTGTGGGTTTCCTGATATGTTCTGGGTGGTTGCTAGGGTGTTGCTATGTGTTTCCTAATATATTAGTGGATGTTGCTAGGGCCTTGCGGTATGTTTCCTAATGTATTCTGGGTGGTTGGTTGGGTGTTGCTATGTGTTTTCTAATCTGTTTTTGGATGGTTGCTAGAGCATTGGTGTGTTTCCTGATGTCTTCTGGGGGGTTGTTAGGTAGGGTGACCACCCGTCCCGCTTTGCGTTGTACCGCACAGCATTTTCACCCCTTGTCCCGCACGTCGCATATTGAGAAAATGTCCCACATTTTCATCAGTCTGTTGGTTTTTAATTATCATATTAAGAAAACATGCATGCGTCCTTTTGCCTTTTTAAGAAAGCATTTCATTTTTTTTTTTTGCGGCATCGTTTTTCACCTAGACATATTTAACAGCGCTTCGTCAGACGTAACATCCCGCCTTTCACAAATACAACAACAGCCGTTTTTAAAATCTTATCCAATGGTTGAAAAGAAAGGAGTAAACACGGTCACTAGTAGGTTGTGACGGCTGTCAATCAAAATGTGGAGCGGTGATTCGTTCCATGTAGAAAATGAATGGATAATTCGGTAAATTGGTTATATTCTTAATATATAATATAATATATAAGACTGGCAATGAACTAATTTCATGTTGCTTTATATTTTATTTGTTCATTATTGGACTTGGTCAGATCTGATGCCTGCTGCCTTTGGGCTCAGTGATGTTGAATTTAAATGACATGTAAAATGTTACATTGTGATGTAATGGTGTTTTCTGGAAGGGACTAAAGAACAAAGTATTCTTATCATCTGAAAGGCAGAATACATATGTTTTAAATAAGTTAGATAGACATTGTGTTACAGTTTCAGGTTATGTTTTAGTGTCGGTAACATGTCCCACATTGTCCCACACAAACTTAGTAATTGTCCCACATTTGGTTTGTTTGATGGTGGTCACCCTATTGTTAGGGTGTTGCTATGTGTTTCCTAATATATTAGTGGATGTTGCAAGGGCCTTGCTGTATGTTTCCTCATGTATTTTGGGTGGTTGCTAGGGTGTTGCTATGTGTTTTCTAATCTGTTTTTGGATGGTTGCTTGGGTGTTGCTATGTGTTTCCTAATTTATTAGTGGATGTTGCTAGGGCCTTGCTGTATGTTTCCTAATGTATTCTGGGGGGTTGCTAGGGTGTTGCTATGTGTTTTCTAATCTGTTTTTGGATGCTTGCTAGAGCATTGGTGTGTTTCCTAATGTGTTCTGGGGGGTTGTTAGGGTGTTGCTATGTGTTTCCTAATATATTAGTGGATGTTGCTAGGGCCTTGCTGTATGTTTCCTAATGTATTTTGGGTGGTTGCTAGGGTGTTGCTATGTGTTTTCTAATCTGTTTTTGGATGGTTGCTTGGGTGTTGCTATGTGTTTCCTAATTTATTAGTGGATGTTGCTAGGGCCTTGCTGTATGTTTCCTAATGTATTCTGGGGGGTTGCTAGGGTGTTGCTATGTGTTTTCTAATCTGTTTTTGGATGCTTGCTAGAGCATTGGTGTGTGTTTCCTAATGTGTTCTGGGGGGTTGTTAGGGTGTTGCTGTGTGTTTCCTGATATGTTCTCGGTGGTTGCTAGGGTGTTGCTATGTGTTTCCTAATGTATTAGTGGATGTTGCTAGGGCCTTGCTGTATGTTTCCTAATGTATTTTGGGTGGTTGCTAGGGTGTTGCTATGTGTTTTCTAATCTGTTTTTGGATGGTTGCTAGAGCATTGGTGTGTGTTTCCTCATGTGTTCTGTGTGGTTGCTATGGTGTTGCTATGTGTTTCCTAATGTCTTCTGGGGGGTTGTTAGGGTGTTGCTATGTGTTTACTAATGTCTTCTGGGGGGTTGTTAGGGTGTTGCTGTGTGTTTCCTAATGTCTTCTGGGGGGTTGCTATGTGTTTACTAAAGTCTTCTGGGGGGTTGTTAGGGTGTTGCTATGTGTTTTCTAATCTGTTTTTGGATGCTTGCTAGAGCATTGGTGTGTGTTTCCACATAGCAACACATAGCAACGCCAGTAGCCATATCACCCTGCAGCCCAAGACTGGTTTCCCACTGAAGCTAAGCAGGGCTGAGCCTGGTTAGTACCTGGACGGGAGACCAACTGGGAAAACCAGGTAGCTGCTGGTAGAGGTGTTAGTGAGGCCAGCAGGGGGCGCTCACCCTGTGGTCTGTGTGGGTCCTAACACCCCAGTATAGTGATTGGGACACTATACTGTAACAAGCACCGTCCTTCGGATGAGACGTTAAACCGAGGTCCTGACTCTCTGTGGTCATTAAAAATCCCAGGATGTCCTTCGATAAAGAATAGGGGTGTAACCCCGGCATCCTGGCCAAATTTGCCCATTGGCCCCTCTCCATCATGGCCTCCTAATCATCCCCATATACAGATTGGCTTCATCACTCTGTCTCCTCCCACCAATCAGCTGGTGTGTGGTGGGCGTTCTGGCGCAATATGGCTGCCGTCGCATCATCCAGGTGGATGCTGCACATTGGTGGTGGTTGAGGAGATTCCCCCTTCTATATGTAAAGCGCTTTGAGTGCCTAGAAAAGCGCTATATAAATGTAACAAATTATTAATTTCCTAATGTGTTCTGGGGGGTTGTTAGGGTGTTGCTGTGTGTTTCCTGATATGTTCTGGGTGGTTGCTAGGGTGTTGCTATGTGTTTCCTAATATATTAGTGGATGTTGCTAGGGCCTTGCTGTATGTTTCCTAATGTATTTTGGGTGGTTGCTAGGGTGTTGCTATGTGTTTTCTAATCTGTTTTTGGATGGTTGCTAGAGCATTGGTGTGTGTTTCCTAATGTGTTCTGTGTGGTTGCTATGGTGTTGCTATGTGTTTCCTAATGTCTTCTGGGGGGTTGTTAGGGTGTTGCTGTGTGTTTCCTAATGTATTTTGGGCGGTTGTTAGGGTGTTGCTGTGTGTTTCCTAATGTGTTCTGTGTGGTTGCTATGGTGTTGCTATGTGTTTCCTAATGTCTTCTGGGGGGTTGTTAGGGTGTTGCTATGTGTTTCCTAATGTCTTCTGGGGGGTTGCTATGTGTTTACTAATGTCTTCTGGGGGGTTGTTAGGGTGTTGCTGTGTGTTTCCTAATGTATTTTGGGCGGTTGCTAGGGTGTTGCTATGTGTTTCCTAATCTGTTTTTGGATGGTTGCTAGGGTGTTGCTCTGTGTTTTCTGAGCTCACCTTATACTGAGGGAATCCGAGAGACTCGACCCAGAGCGCCACGTCCTGAGGACTCCACTGCAGGAACGCCATGTTGTCTTATGTTGTCTTGTGTTGTCTTGTGTTGTCTTATGTTGTCTTGTGTTGTCTTATGTTGTCTTGTGTTGTCTTGTGTTGTCTTGTGTTGTGTTGTGTTGCTATGCAACTGACATTGTTACACTCATGAAGTAACCTGCTGTTGCTATGCCAACAGTGCAATGCTTATAGTTTTGTGATTTGTGCTGATCTGATGATTTGATCACTGCAGATGTTTGAAGCTTATTCATATTCAGGTGTGGAGGTTGAATAGAGCTTTACTGAGTGTGTGTGTGTGTGCGTGTGTGTGTGCGTGTGTGTGTGCGTGTGTGTGTGCGTGTGTGTGTGTGTGTGTGCATGTGTGTGTGTGCATGTGTGCGTGCGTGTGTGTGTGTGTGTGTGTGTGTGTGTGTGTGTGTGTGAGAGTGTGAGGATGTGTGTGTGTGTGTGTGTGTGTGCGTGAGTGTGTGTGTGTGTGTGTGTGTGTGTGAGTGTGAGGATGTGTGTGTGTGTGTGTGTGTGTGTGTGTGTGTGTGTGTGTGTGCATGAGTGTGTGTGTGTGTGTGCGTGTGTGTGTGTGTGTGGATGTGTGTGTGTGTGTGTGTGTGTGTGTGTGTGTGTGTGTGTGTGTGTGTGTGTGCGCGTGAGTGTGAGTGTGAGGGTGTGTGTGTGTGTGTGTGTGTGTGTGTGTGTGTGTGTGTGTGTGTGTGTGTGTGTGTGTGTGTGTGTGTGTGTGTGCGTGAGTGTGAGGGTGTGTGTGTGGGTGTGGGTGTGTGTGTGCGCGTGAGTGTGAGTGTGAGGGTGTGTGTGTGTGTGTGTGTGTGTGTGTGTGTGTGTGTGTGTGTGTGTGTGTGTGTGTGTGTGTGTGTGTGCGCGTGAGTGTGAGTGTGAGGGTGTGTGTGTGTGTGTGTGTGTGTGTGTGTGTGTGTGTGTGCGCGTGAGTGTGTGTGTGTGTGTGTGTGCGCGTGAGTGTGAGTGTGAGGGTGTGTGTGTGTGTGTGTGTGTGTGTGTGTGTGTGTGTGTGTGTGTGTGTGTGTGTGCGCGTGAGTGTGAGTGTGAGGGTGTGTGTGTGTGTGTGTGTGTGTGTGTGTGTGTGTGCGTGAGTGTGAGGGTGTGTGTGTGGGTGTGTGTGTACTCATTGTTCCAACACGAATTGCACATATTATATAAACAAACCATTTAATATCTCTCAGTACAGAATCAATGAGAAGTGTATGAAATGTTTCTTATTATTAATAAATGCACTTTTGTTAATAGTGTGTATTTCTTATGATGGTTAGTCTGAGCATCGATTCCTGCCTTTAGTGTAAAACATCTACACGTCATGACTGTACTTATGCAAATATAGCTGAGTCAAACAAAAACTGCCAGACGGATAAACATCATCACGTGTTTGTCTCTTATTACTGTGCGATAATGATACTCTGGCCACGCCCACACGCCGCTGCGTCACCATCTGCTGCTGTCAATCAAACTCTGGGAAGTCCGGCTCGTTTCAAAGATTCGGCTCGTTTGACTCGGCTCCCTTAGAAGAGCCGGCTCCAAAATGACTCTTCATTTAGTATCACTCTATTTTAGCTCAATTTAGCAATTGTGAATGGTTTGTGTTGGTGAGCAATTTATTTTTCAGTGTTTTCATAAAAGCCTCATCGTTTTTACGTTACAAAAAACATACAGTTACTATTATTTATCGTTTTAATAAAACTATAATTTAACACAGAACCACAGCAAACAAATCAAATAAATAAAGGCAAAAGTCGTAACATTAAGACACTTTAGTTAGTAATAGTGGAACTCAGTAACAGGATGTTAAGAGCCTAATCTCTCCAAACGCCCCTGCGGCTGAAGATTCGACTCTTCTCGATGGAAGTCGACTCTTCTCAAAGGGAGTCGACTCTTCTCTTAGAGCGAAGCGGAGCGGAGCCGCCGGTCAAAAACACGCGCCGTTTACAATCAATAAAGCATAAATCGGCACATATAAGCGCATAAATTCATAATCTGATGCAAACTTAAACATCTCCTCGTGTTTTAAAGGTTCAACTAAACTAGTTAAAGTATGTGTGTAACTGTAGCGAGTTCATGAACTCCAAACGCCTGAAGTGTCTGATGAATGTGAGCGTTCAGCGTCTCTTCTGCTGACACACACACACACACACACACACACCATGCGCTGCCAAACACGCGGGAACACCCGTCCTGCTGACTGAGCTTCACCTGAGGTGAGAACACACACCTCTGCTGTTATTGTTCATGTTTGGTCCTGTGTTTGGGTTAGTTCGAGCTGACAGATCATGTGTGGAGATGATGATGAGGACTCTTATAATGTGCTGATGTCGGAGTGTGTGTGTGTATATAAACCCATGAGATGTTGGTGTGTGTGTGTGTGTGTATATAAACCCATGAGAGCCTGACAGTGTCGTCTTGTCCTCCTCCAGCAGAGATGATGATGATGATGATGATGATGATGATGATGATGATGATGATGATGGTCCAGGTGTGCTCCTCTTCTTCTTCTTCTGCTGATTTCTCCGTGAGGTTCGGGAACGCCCTTCCGTCTCTCAGCCGCCCTGCGAACTCCAGCCGGATCTTCTACAGCATCATCTTCGACGCGGGCAGCACCGGCACGCGCATCCACGTCTACACCTTCATCCGGGGAGAGACAGGTCAGACACACACACACACACACACACACACACACACACACACACACACACACACACACACACACACACACACGTCTACACCTTCATCCGGGGAGAGACAGGTCAGACACACACACACACACACACACACACACACACACACACGTCTACACCTTCATCCGGAGAGAGACAGGTCAGACACTCACACTCACACACACACACACACACACACACACACACACACACACACAAACACACACTGGTTGTATTATTATTATTGCAATAATTCAATAATTACATTTTTAGGAGCACTGCGGTAATTATGCACATTTTGTCTCTACACTCACCTAAAGGATTATTAGGAACACACACTAATACTGTGTTTGACCCCCTTTGGCCTTCAGAACTGCCTTAATTCTACGTGGCATTGACTCTACAAGCTGCTGAAAGCATTCTTTAGAAATGTTGGCCATATTGATAGGAGAGCATCTGCAGTTGATGGAGATTTGTGGGATGCACATCCAGGGCACGAAGCTCCCGTTCCACCACATCCCAAAGATGCTCTATTGGGTTGAGATCTGGTGACTGTGGCGGCCATTTTAGTCCAGTGAACTCATTGTCATGTAAGGGGCCTAAAGTGTGCCAAGAAAACATCCCCCACACCATTACACCACCACCACCAGCCTGCACAGTGGGAACAAGGCCTGATGGATCCATGTTCTCATTCTGTTTACGCCAAATTCTGACTCTACCATCTGAATGTCTCAACAGAAATCCAGACTCATCAGACCAGGCAACATTTTTCCAGTCTTCAACTGTCCAATTTTGGTGCAAATTGTCGCCTCTTTTTCCTCTTTGTAGTGGAGATGAGTGGTACCCGGTGGGGTCTTCTGCTGTTGTAGCCCATCCGCCTCAAGGTTGTGTGTGTTGTGGCTTCACAAATGCTTTGCTGCAGACCTCGGTTGTAACGAGTGGTTATTTCAGTCAAAGTTGCTCTTCTATCAGCTTGAATCAGTCGGCCCATGACCTCTGACCTCTAGCATCAACAAGGCATTTTCTCCCACAGGACTGCCGCATACTGGATGCTTTTCCCTTTCACACCATTCTTTGTAAACCCTAGAAATGGTTGTGCGTGAAAATCCCAGTAACTGAGCAGATTGTGAAATACTCAGACCAACAACCATGCCACTCTCAAAATGTCTTAAATCTCCTTTCTTTCCCATTCCGACATTCAGTGTGGAGTTCAGGAGATTGTCTTGACCAGGACCACACCCCTAAATGCATTGAAGACACTGCCATGTGATTGGTTGATTAGATAATTGCATTAATGAGAAATTGAACAGGTGTTCCTAATAATTAGGGGTGTAACGATTCATCTACTACATCGATGTATCGATTTATTTTCCTATGATCGAACTACATCGATCTGTGCTCGGCAAGCTGGCCTTCCGGACGACATGTATCGATCTAACATCGTTTTAAAAGGTAATCAATCGATTGTATCGATCATAGGAAATAACGCATTGGATTTAAGCACAACAGACTTTATATGGATGTTTTTTCTCAGCACTTTTAATGATAACGGCGTTAAACGTTACTCGAGTTGTCTGCCTATCTGTGACATCATCGCAACGCACCAGCTGCAGCAGAAGAAAACAAAACATAGCATGGCGGATGGCGGAGGAGAAGATAACGTGCGAGAAATGATCAAGCCACCAGGAGAAAGAGCTAACGCTACCTGTACTTTCAACCCTGGCTAATGTGACCTGTGCATTCCTGCAGCAGTGTGTTTTAGTACAGCTGGAGACATAGTGAACGCACAGAGAAGAGTTCTGCGCTCAGATCATGGAGATATTTTGGAAAAAGAAATCTGTAGAGTCATTGAAGAGTAGTTGGTTACATTTTATCTTTGTTAAATATTGTTTGTTTATTAAACTGAGAGTAGTAGCAGCTTCAGCCAGTTTATTCAACCTGAAGAAATGTTGGTTGCACTTTATTTTTGATATTAATATTGTATTTGTATTATTTTAATGTTGTAAAACAACAGCAAAAGTAGCAGGTAAACCTACTATTAATTAAACCTGAAGAGTAGTTAGTTGCACTTTATTTTTGATATTAATATTGTAATATTTTTATGTTGGATAACAAAAGCAGAAGTAGCAGGTTAACCTACTGTTGAAATGTTGGCTGCACTTACTGTGCTTTTATTGAACATGTATTGAATATTGAAAATGAGAGCAGAAAAGGTTAACTTCCTGTTAATTCAACCTAAACTGTTGGTTGCACTTTATTCAAATAAAATTTGAATGCATTTGCCATTAATTGTTGTTTACTTGTTTGTTTATGTCCATAATTAATTGATACCTGATTCCCTTACAAGAAACAACAGGAATCTAGTAAACTTCACCTGCACTGAGCAGAATCCAGATATTTATTTCAGTCACACAATTTTTGGCTAAAAAGTTACTGAATCGATTTCAAGTCACTGAATCGTTTCGGATCGTATCGTTCTAAATCAACCAATATCGTCCTTGAATCGTATCGACAACCTCAAATCGTGATACGAATCGAATCGTTGTTAAAACGAATCGTTACACCCCTACTAATAATCCTTCAGGTGAGTGTATATCTCATTTCTGTAATGCAAAATAATTTGATGAATTTAATTTCATAAATATTTCTCATTTAAATATTTATACACCATGACTGTATTTATTGTACTGATTTAACTCCAACTGTGTGTCTGTCTGTGTGTGTGTGTGTGTGTGTGTGTCTGTGTGTGTGTGTGTCTGTGTCTGTGTGTGTCTGTGTGTGTGTGTGTGTGTGTGTGTGTGTGTGTCTGTGTGTGTGTGTCTGTGTGTGTGTGTCTGTGTGTGTGTCTGTGTGTGTATCTGTGTCTGTGTGTGTGTGTGTGTGTCTGTGTGTGTGTGTGTGTGTCTGTGTGTGTGTCTGTGTGTGTGTGTGTGTGTGTGTGTGTGTGTGTGTGTGTGTGTCTGTGTGTGTGTGTGTGTGTGTGTGTGTGTGTGTGTGTGTGTGTGTGTCTGTGTGTGTGTGTGTGTTGTGGCCTCAGACGGACTGCCCGTGTTGGATAATGAGATGTTCCAGTCGATGAAGCCTGGTCTGTCTGCTTATGCTGACATCCCTGAGATTGTGAGTCATTATTGGCTTATGTGTGTCTGCAGACTGTAATGGTGTGTGTGTGACGTGTGTGTGTTACATGTGTGTGTGTGTCTGTGTGACGTGTGTGTGACGTGTGCTGGCGTCTCCTCCTCAGGCCGGACACACGGTGCGGCAGTTACTGCGGGTCGCCAAGAAGACGGTTCCTCCGGTGGAGTGGAAGAGAACGCCTGTGGTGTTCAGAGCCACGGCCGGACTGAGGCTGCTGCCCCCGGCTAAAGCTCACGCACTCCTGGAGGAGGTACAGTTCCCCAAACACCACAGAACACACTCACCTGTCCACGCCTCACCTGTCCACACACTCACCTGTCCACACACTCACCTGTCCACACCTCACCTGTCCACACACTCACCTGTCCACACCTCACCTGTCCACACACTCACCTGTCCACACCTCACCTGTCCACACACTCACCTGTCCACACACTCACCTGTCCACACACTCACCTGTCCACACACTCACCTGTCCACACCTCACCTGTCCACACCTCACCTGTCCACGCCTCACCTGTCCACACACTCACCTGTCCACGCCTCACCTGTCCACACACTCACCTGTCCACACCTCACCTGTCCACACACTCACCTGTCCACACCTCACCTGTCCACACACTCACCTGTCCACACCTCACCTGTCCACACACTCACCTGTCCACACACTCACCTGTCCACACCTCACCTGTCCACGCCTCACCTGTCCACACACTCACCTGTCCACGCCTCACCTGTCCACACACTCACCTGTCCACACCTCACCTGTCCACACACTCACCTGTCCACACCTCACCTGTCCACACACTCACCTGTCCACACCTCACCTGTCCACGCCTCACCTGTCCACACCTCACCTGTCCACACACTCACCTGTCCACACCTCACCTGTCCACACACTCACCTGTCCACGCCTCACCTGTCCACACACTCACCTGTCCACACACTCACCTGTCCACACACTCACCTGTCCACACACTCACCTGTCCACGCCTCACCTGTCCACACCTCACCTGTCCACACCTCACCTGTCCACACACTCACCTGTCCACACCTCACCTGTCCACGCCTCACCTGTCCACACCTCACCTGTCCACACACTCACCTGTCCACACACTCACCTGTCCACACACTCACCTGTCCACGCCTCACCTGTCCACACACTCACCTGTCCACGCCTCACCTGTCCACACCTCACCTGTCCACACCTCACCTGTCCACGCCTCACCTGTCCACACACTCACCTGTCCACACCTCACCTGTCCACACACTCACCTGTCCACGCCTCACCTGTCCACACACTCACCTGTCCACGCCTCACCTGTCCACGCCTCACCTGTCCACACACTCACCTGTCCACACACTCACCTGTCCACACCTCACCTGTCCACACCTCACCTGTCCACGCCTCACCTGTCCACGCCTCACCTGTCCACACACTCACCTGTCCACACCTCACCTGTCCACACACTCACCTGTCCACGCCTCACCTGTCCACACACTCACCTGTCCACACACTCACCTGTCCACGCCTCACCTGTCCACACACTCACCTGTCCACACACTCACCTGTCCACACGCTCACCTGTCCACACGCTCACCTGTCCACACCTCACCTGTCCACGCCTCACCTGTCCACGCCTCACCTGTCCACACACTCACCTGTCCACACACTCACCTGTCCACACACTCACCTGTCCACGCCTCACCTGTCCACACACTCACCTGTCCACACCTCACCTGTCAAGTCAAGTCAAGTCAAGTCAACTTTATTTATATAGCGCTTTTAACAATGTAGATTGTTTCAAAGCAGCTTTACAGTGTTAAACAGGAAAATAATGCAGCATAATTTTATTCAGCTGTATAGCCATTCTGGAAAAATTTCAAGTATCATACAGTGACAGTGTGGGCTTTAGATCAATAATTTGATCAATAATTTAGTTTAAATGGTTAATTTAGTTTATTATTTAGATGTATTTCGATGTTTAGTTGAAAAATTTAGTGTCCCCAACTGAGCACGCCAAGCCAGAGGCAACAGTGGCAAGGAAACCAAAACCCCATTAGGTGACCTAATGGAGAAAAATAAACCTTGGGAGAAACCAGGCTCAGTCGGGGTGCCAGTTCTCCTCTGGCCAATTAAAAAACAGCGTATTATTATTATTATTATTCTGGCAGTTTTACAGCTCGGAGGTCATAATAGATCAGAATATTCGAGGGACCGGGGGCAACATGCTGGAGACGGGTTTATTGAGGATGATGTTGATTAAATAATTATTAAAGTGCAATATTCGAATGATCGGAGGCAACACGCTGGAGACGGGTTTATTGAGGATGACATATCGATTTAAGTATTATTTAATTGTAATATTCGAACAATCTGAGTCAACACGCAGGAGACGGGTTTATTGAGATGCCGTGTCGATGAGGCAGTTGCAGGGGGCGTCTAATCACGGTCTCCCAGACACTTCGGGGTCCTGTGTTGGTCTTCTCCGGGCGAAGATCCACCATCTGAACTGGATACGGCCCGGATCCGGCTGACTGCAGTAAACCTCGGGATAAAACAGAGAGACTATCATTAGCGTAGATGCCATTCTTCTGATGATGTAACGAGTACATCAGGTGTTATGGGAAGTGTTCCCGGTTCCGGCTGACCTAGTTAATGCAGCCTAACAATCATTTCATTGAAAAAGTGTTTTATGTGTATGCCACAGTAAAGAGATGTGTTTTTAGTCTAGATTTAAACTGACAGAGTGTGTCTGCTTCCCGAACAATGTTAGGAAGAGTTCCAGAGTTTAGGTGCTAAATAGGAAAACGATCGACCGCCTGCAGTTGATTTGGATATTCTCGGTATGATCAACTGGCCAGAGTTTAGAGAGCGCAGTAGACGTGATGGAGGATAATGTGTTAAGAGCTCGCTCAAGTATTGGGGAGCTAAACCATTTAGTGCTTTGTAAGTAATAAGTAAGATTTTAAAATTTATGCGATGTTTAATAGGCAGCCAGTGCAGTGTTGACAGAACTGGGCTAATATGGTCATACTTCCTGGTTCTAGTAAGAACTCGAGCTGCTGCGTTTTGGACCAGCTGGAGTTTATTTATTAAGCGAGCAGGGCAACCACCCAGTAGAGCATTACAATAATCTAACCTTGAGGTCATGAACGCATGAACTAATTGTTCAGCATTTTGCATTGAGAGCATTTGCCGTAATTTAGATATATTTTTAAGATGGTAGAAAGCAGTTTTACAGATGCTAGAAACGTGGCTTTCAAACGAAAGATTGGTATCAAAGAGCACACCCAGGTTCCTCACTGACGACGAGGACTTGACAGAACAGCCATCAAGTGTTAGACAGTATTCTAGGTTACTACTTGTGGAGCTTTTTTGTCCAATAATTAAAAATTCAGTTTTTTCTGAATTGAGTTGCAGGAAATTGCCGGTCATCCAATGTTTTATATCAGCTATGCATTCCGTTAATCTTGTGAATTGGTAAGTTTCTTCAGGGCGTGAAGAAATATAGAGCTGAGTATCGTCAGCATAACAATGAAAACTAACGCCATGCTTCCTAATGATATCTCCCAGTGGTAGCATGTACAGGGTGAAGAGTAGCGGTCCTAGCACTGAGCCTTGTGGTACTCCATACTGAACTTGCGATCGGTGTGACATATCTTCATTTACTACTACAAACTGATAACGGTCGCATAGGTATGATTTAAACCATGATAATGCAATTCCACTAATACCTACATAATTTTCGAGTCTATTCAAAAGAATGTTGTGGTCGATAGTATCAAATGCAGCGCTAAGATCGAGTAACACTAATAGAGAGATACAGCCACGATCGGATGATAAGAGCAAATCATTAGTAACTCTGACGAGAGCAGTCTCAGTGCTATGATACGCTCTAAATCCTGACTGGAAATCCTCACAGATACCATTTCTTTCTAAAAAGGAGCATAATTGTGAAGACACTGCCTTTTCAAGTATTTTTGACAGAAAGGGTAGATTTGAGATTGGTCTATAATTGACTAAATCTGTAGGATCAAGTTGCGGTTTTTTAATAAGTGGTTTAATAATAGCCAACTTAAAAGTTTTCGGTACATATCCTAATGACAAAGATGAATTAATGATATTAAGAAGAGGATCTATGACCTCTGGTAGCATCTCTTTTAATAGCCTAGTTGGTATAGGGTCGAGCATACATGTTGTCGATTTTGATGATTTAACGAGTTTAGCCAATTCTTCTTCTGCTATAGCAGTGAATGAGTGTAATTTTTCCTCAGTGACACTACAATGCTCTGTCTGATGTGATGCTGTATTAGACGGCTGCATGGTTAAAATTTTTTTCCTAATATTATCAATCTTACATGTGAAGAAGTTCATAAAGTCATTACTGCTGTGCTGTTTACAATCATCAGAAGTTGAAGCTTTATTTTTGGTTAATTTAGCCACTGTATCGAATATATACCTTGGGTTGTGTTTGTTTTCTTCCAAGAGAGTTGAGAAATAAGCAGATCTAGCCGTTTTTACAGCCTTTCTGTATGTGATCATGTGCTCTTTCCACGAATTACGAAATACCTCTAATTTTGTTTTCTTCCAGCTGCGCTCCATTTTTCTGGCTGCTGTTTTAAGGGCCCGGGTGTGCTCGTTGTACCACGGCGTTGGACTATTTTCTTTAATCTTCTTTAAGCGCAGAGGAGCAACTGTGTCTAAAGTACTGGAAAAGAGAGAGTCAATAGTTTCTGTTGCAACATCGAGTTCTTCTATACTATCTGGGATGCTGAGCAGATGATACTGATGAGGGAGATTATTTAAAAAGCAATCTTTAGTAGCGACAGTCCACACACTCACCTGTCCACGCCTCACCTGTCCACACACTCACCTGTCCACACCTCACCTGTCCACGCCTCACCTGTCCACACACTCACCTGTCCACACCTCACCTGTCCACACACTCACCTGTCCACACACTCACCTGTCCACACACTCACCTGTCCACACCTCACCTGTCCACACCTCACCTGTCCACGCCTCACCTGTCCACACCTCACCTGTCCACGCCTCACCTGTCTACGCCTCACCTGTCCACACACTCACCTGTCCACACACTCACCTGTCCACACACTCACCTGTCCACACACTCACCTGTCCACACCTCACCTGTCCACACCTCACCTGTCCACGCCTCACCTGTCCACACCTCACCTGTCCACGCCTCACCTGTCTACGCCTCACCTGTCCACACACTCACCTGTCCACACCTCACCTGTCCACACACTCACCTGTCCACACACTCACCTGTCCACACCTCACCTGTCCACACCTCACCTGTCCACACACTCACCTGTCCACACCTCACCTGTCCACACCTCACCTGTCCACACCTCACCTGTCCACACACTCACCTGTCCACGCCTCACCTGTCCACACACTCACCTGTCCACACCTCACCTGTCCACACACTCACCTGTCCACGCCTCACCTGTCCACGCCTCACCTGTCCACACACTCACCTGTCCACACCTCACCTGTCCACACACTCACCTGTCCACGCCTCACCTGTCCACACACTCACCTGTCCACACACTCACCTGTCCACGCCTCACCTGTCCACGCCTCACCTGTCCACACCTCACCTGTCCACACCTCACCTGTCCACACACTCACCTGTCCACGCCTCACCTGTCCACACACTTACCTGTCCACGCCTCACCTGTCCACACACTCACCTGTCCACACACTCACCTGTCCGCGCCTCACCTGTCCACACCTCACCTGTCCACGCCTCACCTGTCCACGCCTCACCTGTCCACGCCTCACCTGTCCACACCTCACCAGTCCATGCCTCACCTGTCCACGCCTCACCTGTCCACACCTCACCTGTCCACGCCTCACGCCTCACCTGTCCACACCTCACCTGTCCACGCCTCACCTGTCCACACCTCCCCTTTCCACCTGCCACGCCTCACCTGTCCACACCTCCCCTGTCCACCTGCCACGACTCACCTGCCACGCCTCACCTGTCCACACCTCCCCTTTCCACCTGCCACGCCTCACCTGTCCACGCCTCACCTGCCACGCCTCACCTGTCCACACCTCCCCTTTCCACCTGCCACGCCTCACCTGTCCACACCTCCCCTGTCCACCTGCCACGCCTCACCTGTCCACACCTCCCCTGTCCACCTGCCACACCTCACCTGCCACGCCTCACCTGTCCACACCTCCCCTGTCCACCTGCCACGCCTCACCTGTCCACACCTCCCCTGTCCACACCTCCCCTGTCCACCTGCCACGCCTCACCTGTCCACGCCTCACCTGTCCACCTGCCACGCCTCACCTGTCCACACCTGCCACGCCTCACCTGTCCACCTGCCACGCCTCACCTGTCCACACCTCCCCTTTCCACCTGCCACGCCTCACCTGTCCACCTTCCCATCCGCTGTGTTTCGGTCGTCAGGTGCAGGACGTCTTCGATGAATCCCCGTTTTACGTGCCGGCTGACAGTGTCAGTATCATGAACGGGACAAATGAAGGTTTGTCCTCAAACAACACATGCAGAACTTCAGAAATACGCCTGGTTTATTTGTAAGACACTGTCCAGAACTCAAACCAGTACTTCATTTCAAAACCAAAATATAGGAATATTATCCCAGATAACAGGGAACGTTCATTCAGAGTTATCTGGTCTTTAATAATGTTCTCAAAACATTAGCATAAAAGCATTATTTATAGGATCATTCAAGAGTAATGCTCAGAGAACACTTAAGAGCAACGCTCAGAGAACACTCAAGAGCAACGCTCAGAGAACACTCAAGAGCAACACTCAGAGAACACTCAAGAGTAACGCTCAGAGAACACTCAAGAGTAACGCTCAGAGAACACTCAAGAGTAACAGTCAAGAGTAACTCTCAAGAGTAACGCTCAAGAGTAACGCTCAGAGAACACTCAAGAGTAACGCTCAGAGAACACTCAAGAGTAACGCTCAGAGAACACTCAAGAGTAACGCTCGGAGAACACTCAAGAGTAACGCTCAGAGAACACTCAAGAGTAACGCTCAGAGAACACTCAAGAGTAACGCTCGGAGAACACTCAAGAGTAACACTCGGAGAACACTCAAGAGTAACGCTCGGAGAACACTCAAGAGTAACGCTCGGAGAACACTCAAGAGTAACGCTCGGAGAACACTCAAGAGTAACGCTCGGAGAACACTCAAGAGTAACGCTCGGAGAACACTCAAGAGTAACGCTCGGAGAACACTCAAGAGTAACGCTCGGAGAACACTCAAGAGTAACGCTCGGAGAACACTCAAGAGTAACGCTCGGAGAACACTCAAGAGTAACGCTCGGAGAACACTCATGAGTAACGCTCGGAGAACACTCAAGAGTAACGCTCGGAGAACACTCATGAGTAACGCTCGGAGAACACTCAAGAGTAACGCTCGGAGAACACTCAAGAGTAACGCTCGGAGAACACTCAAGAGTAACGCTCGGAGAACACTCAAGAGTAACGCTCGGACAACACTCATGAGTAACGCTCGGAGAACACTCAAGAGTAACGCTCGGAGAACACTCAAGAGTAACGCTCGGAGAACACTCAAGAGTAACGCTCGGAGAACACTCAAGAGTAACGCTCGGAGAACACTCAAGAGTAACGCTCGGAGAACACTCAAGAGTAACGCTCGGAGAACACTCAAGAGTAACGCTCGGAGAACACTCAAGAGTAACGCTCGGAGAACACTCATGAGTAACGCTCGGAGAACACTCATGAGTAACGCTCGGAGAACACTCAAGAGTAACGCTCGGAGAACACTCAAGAGTAACGCTCGGAGAACACTCAAGAGTAACGCTCGGAGAACACTCATGAGTAACGCTCGGAGAACACTCATGAGTAACGCTCGGAGAACACTCATGAGTAACGCTCGGAGAACACTCATGAGTAACGCTCGGAGAACACTCATGAGTAACGCTCGGAGAACACTCATGAGTAACGCTCGAAGAACACTCGAGAGTAACGCTCGGAGAACACTAGAGAGTAACGCTCGGAGAACACTCGAGAGTAACGCTCGGAGAACACTCGAGGGTAACGCTCGGAGAACACTCGAGAGTAACGCTCGGAGAACCCTCGAGAGTAACGCTCGGAGAACACTCGAGAGTAACGCTCGGAGAACACTCGAGAGTAACGCTCGGAGAACCCTCAAGAGTAACGCTCGGAGAACACTCAAGAGTAACGCTCGGAGAACACTCAAGAGTAACGCTCGGAGAACACTCAAGAGTAACGCTCGGAGAACCCTCAAGAGTAACGCTCGGAGAACACTCAAGAGTAACGCTCGGAGAACCCTCAAGAGTAACGCTCGGAGAACACTCAAGAGTAACGCTCGGAGAACACTCAAGAGTAACGCTCGGAGAACACTCAAGAGTAACGCTCGGAGAACCCTCAAGAGTAACGCTCGGAGAACACTCAAGAGTAACGCTCGGAGAACACTCAAGAGTAACGCTCGGAGAACCCTCAAGAGTAACGCTCGGAGAACACGCAAGAGTAACGCTCGGAGAACACTCAAGAGTAACGCTCGGAGAACACTCAAGAGTAACGCTCGGAGAACACTCATGAGTAACGCTCGGAGAACACGCAAGAGTAACGCTCGGAGAACACTCAAGAGTAACGCTCGGAGAACATTTAGAAATGGTTTAGTAAACGGACCGTTGGCAGAACATTCTTATTTTCTGGGATAATATTCCAAAATAATCAGATTCTAATGACTAAGAATTATTTCAATTATTTAACCCTAACCCACACATCAGATCAACTCTAGATGCTTTGAGTCTACACTAAGTCTTATTCATTCTGATTATTAATATATGGAATTATTTATTAAAGACTGTTTTTATCATGTCGATGTTGCCTTGATTGTGCAGCTTCACTGGAGTTCTATATAGAACTCTAGGTTTCTCAATTTTAAAGAATGCTTTAAGCCAAAAAGGTTCTATATAGAACTCAAGGGTTCTAGACCCAATTTTAAATAACGCTTTACGCCAAAAAGGTTCTACATAGAACTCTAGGGTTCTCGACTCAATTTTAAAGAATGCTTTACGACAAAAAGGTTCTATATAGAACTCTAGGTTTCTCCACTCAATTTTTAAGAACGCTTTATGCCAAAAAGGTTCTATACATAACTCTAGGGTTCTCGACTCGATTTTAAAGAACGCTTTATGCCAAAAAGGTTCTATATAGAACGCTAGGGTTCTTGACCTAATTTTAAAGAACGCTTTATGCCAAAAAGGTTCTATACAGAACTCTAGGGTTCTCAATTTTAAAGAACGCTTTACTCCAAAAAGGTTCTATATAGAACGCTAGGGTTCTTGACCTAATTTTAAAGAACGCTTTATGCCAAAAAGGTTCTATATAGAACTCTAGGTTTCTCAATTTTAAAGAACGCTGTACTCCAAAAAGGTTCTATATAGAACTCTAGGGTTCTCGACCCAATTTTAAGGAATGCTTTACGCCAAAAGGGTTCTATATAGAACTCTAGGTTTCTCGATTCAATTTTAAAGAATGCTTTACGCCAAAAAGGTTCTACATAGAACTCTAGGGTTCTTGACTCAATTTTAAAGAACGTTTTACGCCAAAAAGGTTATATATAGAACTCTAGGGTTCTCGACTCAATTTTAAAGAATGCTTTACGACAAAAAGGTTCTATATAGAACTCTAGGTTTCTCCACTGAATTTTTAAGAACGCTTTATGCCAAAAAGGTTCTATACATAACTCTAGGGTTCTCGACTCGATTTTAAAGAACGCTTTATGCCAAAAAGGTTCTATATAGAACGCTAGGGTTCTTGACCTAATTTTAAAGAACGCTTTATGCCAAAAAGGTTCTATACAGAACTCTAGGGTTCTCAATTTTAAAGAACGCTTTACTCCAAAAAGGTTCTATATAGAACTCAAGGGTTCTAGACCCAATTTTAAATACTGCTTTATGCAAAAAAGGTTCTATATAGAACTCTAGGTTTCTCAATTTTAAAGAATGCTTTAAGCCAAAAAGGTTCTATATAGAACTCAAGGGTTCTAGACCCAATTTTAAATAACGCTTTACGCCAAAAAGGTTCTACATAGAACTCTAGGGTTCTCGACCCAATTTTAAATAACGCTTTATGCCAAAAAGGTTCTATATAGGACTCTAGGGTTCTCGACACAATTGTAAAGAACGCTTAATGCCAAAAAGGTTCTATATAGAACTCTGGGGTTCTCGACTCAATTTTAAAGAACGCTTAATGCCAAAAAGGTTCTATATAGAACTCTAGGGTTCTCAACCCAAATTTAAATAACGCTTTATGCCAAAAAGGTTCTATATAGAATTCTAGGGTTCTCGACCCAATTTTAAAGAACGCCTAATGCCAAAAAGGTTCTATATAGAACTCTAGGGTTCTCGACTCAAACACTTTGTTTGAATAAGTTTTTATGATAGACACCATTTCAAATACCGAATTGGAGCAGAAATTATGAATAATTAAGTATTTGTTAAGTTAGTATTATAACTTGTCCTTGTGTGTAATTTAAGTGAAGAAAAAATACAAAACAAAATGATTGAGTGTTGATGAGTTGATGTTCTTCACAGGGATTCTGGCCTGGATCACAGTCAACTTCCTGACCGGTGAGGCTGACCTGCTGTTTTCAATGCTGAGTTTGAGCTTATGAAATATAATTTTAGTCTTTGTAAATCTAGGCATGATCAAGATTAATTGGTTTATACACTGAACGCCAAACTCTGTAATATAAATAGACAACATTTTTATTCAGAGAATCATTTAAATTATGTATTTATCACCTCAAAGTATTTTGTCTGGTATTAATCTTAAATGTTTTATATAGATTTCTATTAATTGTGAGTTTTGAAAGTGTCTCAGTTGAACGAACGCTGTACGATCAAAGGTTATGATTTTCTTCAGAATGATTGATGATTTGTCTGTTGATGGAAGTTCATATTTTAGATCTTCATATTTAAGTGTGTTTGTTTGGAGTGTTTAGAGTGTTTGTTTAGTGTGTTTGTTTAGTGTGTTTGTTTGGAGTGTTTGTTTGGAGTGTTTGTTTGGCGTTTTTGTTTGGCGTGTTTGTTTGGGGTGTTTGTTTGGAGTGTTTGTTTATGGTGTTTGTTTAGTGAGTTTGTTTGGAGTGTTTGTTTAGCGTGTTTGTTTGGAGTGTTTGTTTGGAGTGTTTGTTTGGAGGGTTTGTTTGGAGTGTTTGTTTGGAGTGTTTGTTTGGGGTGTTTGTTTGGAGTGTTTGTTTAGTGAGTTTGTTTAGCGTGTTTGTTTGGGGTGTTTGTTTGGAATGTTTGTTTGGAGTGTTTGTTTGGAGTGTTTGTTTGGAGTGTTTGTTTGGAGTGTTTGTTTTGGGTGTTTGTTTGTAGTGTTTGTTTGGAGTGTTTGTTTGGGGTGTTTGTTTAGAGTGTTTGTTTGGGCTGTTTGTTTGGGCTGTTTGGAGTGTTTGTTTGGAGAGTTTGTTTGGAGTGTTTGTTTGGAGTGTTTGTTTGGGGTGTTTGTTTGGAGGGTTTGTTTGCAGAGTTTGTTTGGAGTCTTTTTTTGGGCTGTTTGTTTAGGGTGTTTATTTGGAGAGTTTGTTTGGAGGGTTTGTTTGGGGTGTTTGTTTGGAGTGTTTGTTTAGCGTGTTTGTTTGGAGTGTTTGTTTGGAGTGTTTGTTTGGAGGGTTTGTTTGGAGTGTTTGTTTGGAGTGTTTGTTTGGGGTGTTTGTTTGGAGTGTTTGTTTAGTGAGTTTGTTTAGCGTGTTTGTTTGGGGTGTTTGTTTGGAATGTTTGTTTGGAGTGTTTGTTTGGAGTGTTTGTTTGGAGTGTTTGTTTTGGGTGTTTGTTTGTAGTGTTTGTTTGGAGTGTTTGTTTGGGGTGTTTGTTTAGAGTGTTTGTTTGGGCTGTTTGTTTGGGCTGTTTGGAGTGTTTGTTTGGAGAGTTTGTTTGGAGTGTTTGTTTGGAGTGTTTGTTTGGGGTGTTTGTTTGGAGGGTTTGTTTGCAGAGTTTGTTTGGAGTCTTTTTTTGGGCTGTTTGTTTAGGGTGTTTATTTGGAGAGTTTGTTTGGAGGGTTTGTTTGGAGGGTTTGTTTGGAGGGTTTGTTTGGAGAGTTTGTTTGGAGAGTTAGTTTGGAGTGTTTGTTTGGAGTGTTTGTTTGGAGGGTTTGTTTGGAGAGTTTGTTTGGAGTGTTTGTTTGAAGTGTTTGTTTGGAGGGTTTGTTTGGAGAGTTTGTTTGGAGTGTTTGTTTGGGCTGTTTGTTTAGGGTGTTTGTTTAGGGTGTTTGTTTGGAGGGTTTGTTTGGGGAGTTTGTTTAGTGAGTTTGTTTAGCGTGTTTGTTTGGGGTGTTTGTTTGGAGTGTTTGTTTGGGGTGTTTGTTTGGGGTGTTTGTTTGGAGGGTTTGTTTGGAGTGTTTGTTTGGAGTGTTTGTTTGGGGTGTTTGTTTGGAGTGTTTGTTTAGCGTGTTTGTTTGGGGTGTTTGTTTGGAGGGTTTGTTTGGAGGGTTTGTTTGGAGGGTTTGTTTGGAGTGTTTGTTTGGAGTGTTTGTTTGGAGGGTTTGTTTGGAGTGTTTGTTTGGGGTGTTTGTTTGGAGTGTTTGTTTAGTGAGTTTGTTTAGGGTGTTTGTCTGGAGTGTTTGTTTGGAGGGTTTGTTTAGTGAGTTTGTTTAGCGTGTTTGTTTGGGGTGTTTGTTTGGAGTGTTTGTTTGGGGTGTTTGTTTGGAGTGTTTGTTTGGGGTGTTTGTTTGGAGTGTTTGTTTGGAGTGTTTGTTTGGAGTGTTTGTTTGGAGTGTTTGTTTGGAGGGTTTGTTTGGGGTGTTTGTTTGGAGTGTTTGTTTAGTGAGTTTGTTTAGGGTGTTTGTCTGGAGTGTTTGTTTGGAGGGTTTGTTTGGAGTGTTTGTTTGGAGTGTTTGTTTAGTGAGTTTGTTTAGCGTGTTTGTTTGGGGTGTTTGTTTGGAGTGTTTGTTTTTAGTGTTTGTTTGGAGTGTTTGTTTTGGGTGTTTGTTTTTAGTGTTTGTTTGGAGTGTTTGTTTGGGGTGTTTGTTTAGAGTGTTTGTTTGGGCTGTTTGGAGTGTTTGTTTGGGGTGTTTGTTTGGAGGGTTTGTTTGCAGAGTTTGTTTGGAGTCTTTTTTGGGCTGTTTGTTTAGGGTGTTTGTTTGGAGAGTTTGTTTGGAGAGTTTGTTTGGAGAGTTTGTTTGGAGAGTTTGTTTGGAGTGTTTGTTTGAAGGGTTTGTTTGGAGGGTTTGTTTGGAGAGTTTGTTTGGAGTATTTGTTTGGGCTGTTTGTTTAGGGTGTTTGTTTGGAGTGTTTGTTTGGAGGGTTTGTTTGGAGGGTTTGTTTGGAGGGTTTGTTTGGAGGGTTTGTTTGGAGGGTTTGTTTGGAGGGTTTGTTTGGAGAGTTTGTTTGGAGGGTTTGTTTGGAGGGTTTGTTTGGAGGGTTTGTTTGGAGTGTTTGTTTGGGCTGTTTGTTTAGGGTGTTTGTTTGGAGGGTTTGTTTGGAGTGTTTTTTTGGAGGGTTTGTTTGGAGGGTTTGTTTGAAGTGTTTGTTTGGAGAGTTAGTTTGGAGTCTTTGTTTGGAGTGTTTGTATGGAGTGTTTGTATGGAGTGTTTGTATGGAGTTTGTATGGAGTGTTTGTTTAGGGTGTTTGTTTGGAGAGTTTGTTTGGAGTGTATGTTTGGAGGGTTTGTTTGGAGGGTTTGTTTGGAGGGTTTGTTTGGAGTGTTTGTTTGGAGGGTTTGTTTGAAGTGTTTGTTTGGAGGGTTTGTTTGGAGAGTTTGTTTGGAGTGTTTGTTTGGGGTGTTTGTTTGGAGCGTTTGTTTAGTGAGTTTGTTTAGCGTGTTTGTTTGGGGTGTTTGTTTGGAGTGTTTGTTTGGGGTGTTTGTTTGGAGAGTTTGTTTGGGGTGTTTGTTTGGAGTGTGTGTTTGGGGTGTTTGTTTAGAGTGTTTGTTTGGGGTGTTTGTTTGGAGTGTTTGTTTGGGGTGTTTGTTTGGAGTGTTTGTTTGGAGTGTTTGTTTAGGGTGTTTGTTTGTAGTGTTTGTTTGGAGTGTGTGTTTGGGGTGTTTGTTTAGAGTGTGTGTTTGGGGTGTTTGTTTAGAGTGTTTGTTTGGGCTGTTTGGAGTGTTTGTTTGGAGAGTTTGTTTGTAGTGTTTGTTTGGGGTGTTTGTTTGGAGTGTTTGTTTAGGGTGTTTGTTTGTAGTGTTTGTTTGGAGTGTCTGTTTGGGGTGTTTGTTTGGAGGGTTTGTTTGGGCTGTTTGGAGTGTTTGTTTGGAGAGTTTGTTTGGAGTGTTTGTTTGGGGTGTTTGTTTGGAGGTTTTGTTTGGAGTGTTTGTTTAGGGTGTTTGTTTGTAGTGTTTGTTTGGAGTGTGTGTTTGGGGTGTTTGTTTAGAGTGTTTGTTTGGGCTGTTTGGAGTGTTTGTTTGGAGAGTTTGTTTGGAGTGTTTGTTTGGAGTGTTTGTTTGGGGTGTTTGTTTGGAGTGTTTGTTTGGAGTGTTTGTTTAGGGTGTTTGTTTGTAGTGTTTGTTTGGAGTGTGTGTTTGGGGTGTTTGTTTGGAGGGTTTGTTTGGGCTGTTTGGAGTGTTTGTTTGGAGAGTTTGTTTGGAGTGTTTGTTTGGGGTGTTTGTTTGGAGGTTTTTTTTGCAGAGTTTGTTTGGAGTGTTTTTTGGGCTGTTTGTTTGGAGGGTTTGTTTGGAGTGTTTGTTTGGAGGGTTTGTTTGGAGTGTTTTTATGGAGTGTTTGTTTGGAGTGTTTGTATGGAGTGTTTGTATGGAGTGTTTGTATGGAGTGTTTGTATGGAGTGTTTGTTTGGAGTGTTTGTTTGGAGTGTTTGTTTGGAGTGTATGTTTGGAGTGTATGTTTGGAGTGTATGTTTGGAGTGTTTGTTTGGAGTGTATGTTTGGAGTGTTTGTTTGGAGTGTATGTTTGGAGTGTTTGTTTGGTGTGTTTGTTTGGAGCGTTTGTTTAGACTGTTTGTTTGGTGTGTTTGTTTAGGGTGTTTGTTTGGAGGGTTTGTTTAGAGTGTTTGTTTAGCGTGTTTGTCCTGCTTTCAGGCCGCCTCGACCGCAGCTCTCAGAAGACGGTGGGAATCCTCGACCTGGGCGGCGGATCGACGCAAATCACCTTCCTCCCGAAGTCAAAGGTCTGTGTGAATAACACACTAATGAGAATCATGTGAATTACAGACACAACTCAAAGATGAAACATCTGCATGCGTCACAGTAACCAGATGTGTGTGTGTGTTTGTATTATTGATATTGTGTTGTGTGTGTGACTGTATTGGTTGTGATGTTTGTGTCCTCATTGGTGCGTCACAGAAAACCGTTGAAAGCGCGCCGGCCGATTACATCGCCAGATTCCAGATGTTCAACTCCACGTATGAGCTCTACACACACAGGTACACGCTGGAGTAAAGCTGGAGTAACAGCAGATATCTGTGGGAATCCGTGTTGGGTGTGATGCATCACTAAGTATATTAACAGCTGTTCTCTATGTGAATATACACCGATCAGGCATAACATTATGACCAGTGAATAACACTGATGATCTCTGTTAGTGGGTGGGATATATTAGGCAGCAAGTGAACATGTTGTCCTCGGGGTTGATGTGTTAGAAGCAGGAAAAATGGGCAAGCGTAAGGATTTGAGCGAGTTTGACAAGGGCCAGATTGTGACGGGTCAGCGCATCTCCAGAACTGCAGCTCTTGTGGAGTGTTCCCGGTCTGCAGTGGCCAGTCTCTATCAGTAGTGGAGGACCAGTGGAGAACCGGCCACAGGGTCATGAAGGACCAGTGGAGAACCGGCCACAGGGTCATGAAGGACCAGTGGAGAACCGGCCACAGGGTCATGGAGGACCAGTGGAGAACCGGCCACAGGGTCATGAAGGACCAGTGGAGAACCGGCCACAGGGTCATGAAGGACCAGTGGAGAACCGGCCACAGGGTCATGGAGGACCAGTGGAGAACCGGCCACAGGGTCATGGAGGACCAGTGGAGAACCGGCCACAGGGTCATGAAGGACCAGTGGAGAACCGGCCACAGGGTCATGGAGGACCAGTGGAGAACCGGCCACAGGGTCATGGAGGACCAGTGGAGAACCGGCCACAGGGTCATGGAGGACCAGTGGAGAACCGGCCACAGGGTCATGAAGGACCAGTGGAGAACCGGCCACAGGGTCATGAAGGACCAGTGGAGAACCGGCCACAGGGTCATGGAGGACCAGTGGAGAACCGGCCACAGGGTCATGGAGGACCAGTGGAGAACCGGCCACAGGGTCATGGAGGACCAGTGGAGAACCGGCCAATGGGTCATGAAAGACCAGTGGAGAACCGGCCACAGGGTCATGGAGGACCAGTGGAGAACCGGCCACAGGGTCATGAAAGACCAGTGGAGAACCGGCCACAGGGTCATGAAGGACCAGTGGTGAACCGGCCACAGGGTCATGGAGGACCAGTGGAGAACCGGCCACAGGGTCGTGAAGGACCAGTGGAGAACCGGCCACAGGGTCATGGAGGACCAGTGGAGAACCGGCCACAGGGTCATGAAGGACCAGTGGAGAACCGGCCACAGGGTCATGAAGGACCAGTGGAGAACCGGCCACAGGGTCATGGAGGACCAGTGGAGAACCGGCCACAGGGTCATGGAGGACCAGTGGAGAACCGGCCACAGGGTCATGAAGGACCAGTGGAGAACCGGCCACAGGGTCATGAAGGACCAGTGGAGAACCGGCCACAGGGTCATGAAGGACCAGTGGAGAACCGGCCACAGGGTCATGAAGGACCAGTGGAGAACCGGCCACAGGGTCATGAAGGACCAGTGGAGAACCGGCCACAGGGTCATGAAGGACCAGTGGAGAACCGGCCACAGGGTCATGGAGGACCAGTGGAGAACCGGCCACAGGGTCATGGAGGACCAGTGGAGAACCGGCCACAGGGTCATGGAGGACCAGTGGAGAACCGGCCACAGGGTCATGAAGGACCAGTGGAGAACCGGCCACAGGGTCATGGAGGACCAGTGGAGAACCGGCCACAGGGTCATGAAGGACCAGTGGAGAACCGGCCACAGGGTCATGAAGGACCAGTGGAGAACCGGCCACAGGGTCATGAAGGACCAGTGGAGAACCGGCCACAGGGTCATGGAGGACCAGTGGAGAACCGGCCACAGGGTCATGAAAGACCAGTGGAGAACCGGCCACAGGGTCATGAAGGACCAGTGGAGAACCGGCCACAGGGTCATGAAGGACCAGTGGAGAACCGGCCACAGGGTCATGGAGGACCAGTGGAGAACCGGCCACAGGGTCATGGAGGACCAGTGGAGAACCGGCCACAGGGTCATGAAGGACCAGTGGAGAACCGGCCACAGGGTCATGAAGGACCAGTGAAGAACCGGCCACAGGGTCATGAAGGACCAGTGGAGAACCGGCCACAGGGTCATGGAGGACCAGTGGAGAACCGGCCACAGGGTCATGGAGGACCAGTGGAGAACCGGCCACAGGGTCATGGAGGACCAGTGGAGAACCGGCCACAGGGTCATGGGCGGCCGAGGCTCATTGATGCCCGTGTGGTTGATCAAGCAGACGAGCTTCTGGAGCTCTAACCGCTCCAGAAGTTAATGCTGGTTCTGATAGAAAGGGCTCAGAACACAAAGAGCATCTCAGATTGTGGAGTATGAGGCGAACCAATGAGTTCGGCCTCCAGATTCCCCAGATCTCAATCCAATCGAGCATCTGTGGGATGAGCTGAACAAACAAGTCCGATCCACCTCGCAACTTACAGGACTTAAAGGATCTGCTGCTAACATCTTGGTGCCACACCTATCTAGAGAAGTCCATGCCTCGACCAACACAATATTACGATGTTATGCCTAATGGGCGTGTATATCTGAAGACTTTTATGATTTGACAGCACTAGTTATAATGTATGTTTTAATGTGACCTTCTCCCAAAATACTTTGAGGTTGATTTGTGCTTTAGAGAGTAATGAGTAGTTCAGAATATGATCTGCTAATAATATCTCTGCTTCTCGTCAGTTACCTTGGGAACGGCATCAAAGCGGCGCGTCTTTCAGCACTGGGAGCACTGGGATCAGACGGTATGACATCAGCACAGGTCATGTGACGCTCAGAGATCCATTACATCACTGATGATGATGATGATGATGTTTGTGCAGGTCTGGAGAGGAATGTTTACCGGAGCTCCTGTCTGCGCAAGAAACACACCGGCGACTTCAGCTTCGGAGGGTTAACGTACCATGTCAGCGGCGTCCCCGGCGGTAAAACACACACGCACGCACGCACACACACACACGCACACACACACACTCTGATGCGTTCTGCTCTTCAGGTGTGATGGGCTTTAGGGCGTGTTATCAGGAGATGCTGAAGGTGGTGAAGGGCTTCATCAAGCAGCCTCTGGAGCTCAAGCACAGCTCCACCTTCTACGCCTTCTCCTATTACTTCGACCACGCGGTGGAGGCCGGACTCATCGGTGAGACACGCCCGCCAAACCACGAGGAAGCAGAACAAACCAGTTTGTGTGATCGAAAGATTTTTATTTCCAGCCACAATGCAGACAATCCTCTACCGATTCAGAATCAAACCCGAAGGTGTTGAAACCGTTGGCGTTCCTATTATTATTATTATTCATCTTCCACTCTTGAGTCTATGGCAGCCCATAGAACTGTGTGGTAAAAAGTTGTGAAATTTGGCACACAGGTTGAGGACAGTCTGAAAAGTCACTGTAGCAAATTTGGAATCTCTAACTCAATCCCTCTAGCGCCACCATCAGTCCAAAATTTGACTCATGTTTATGCTAATAACTTTTGAACCATAAGAGATAGAGACAAAATTATTTGTTCCTCTGATTCAGGGATGGGCAACTCCAGTCCTCGAGGGCCACTGTCCTGCAGAGTTTAGCTCTAACCCTGATAAAACTCACCTGCCTGTAGCCTTCTAGTAATCCAGGAGACACTGATTAGCTGGTTCAGGTGTGTTTGATTAGGGTTGGAGCTAAACTCTGCAGGACAGTGGCCCTCGAGGACTGGAGTTGCCCATGCCTGCTCTGATTCCTTGGCTCATGACGATTCGATTTCACCATATGCCATCATTTTCCGTCATACATTTTTTCCCGCCATTTTGAATTTTCCAAAAAACTACTTTTGCGAACTCGTCCTAGACGGTTCATCCGATTTGCACAAAAATTTAACCAGATCATCTTCAGACCATGCTAACAAAAAATCTTGCAAATCAAGTTGATTTGTCAAATCGTTTTCGATAAACACACAAACAAATTTTACGTAGCGATTGCAAAAACACTCATAAAGCTGTATCTCCGCAACACTTTATCATATTCAAACCAAACCTGGTACGTGTCATCACAAGCATGACCTGAGGCAACATGCAGTGTTTCGGCGCAGCGCCACCTACTGGTCCAAAAATACAAAAAATGGCTGTTTTTGCTTATAACTTTTGAACCGTTTGTCCAAAAATCTTATATTCTATTTTACCATATCAGCCATTTTGGCTGTCGACCATTTTGAATTATGTGCTAAAATGCTGTATTTTATGAACACATGAACGGATTGTTATGAAACTCGGTTTGGATCATCAACACAATTCCCTGAATGAACACAATAAGTTTTGAAACAGCGCCACCTAGTGGAGAATATATTTTTTCAAACACTTTTACCTTTGGGTGTGGTCGACTTATTTGCATGGGAGTAACTTTTTTCGTATCCTGAATCCTCGCCGAGTCCAACGATACCAGACTTGCCAGGTTTCGCGTATGGTTTGTGCAGCGTTGTAATTTAGCGCTTATAAAACGTTAGCTGATATCTTCGAAACCGCTAGTCCAATCGAGACGAAACCAGCGTCAGAAGTTCAGAAACATAGGTCGACAGCGAAACGCTAATGCCCAAATGTCCAAATATTGATAGTAAGGCAGTAAAATTCAAACAAAGTCAAGTGTCAGTCATTTTTTATGTGTTTTTTCATATAAATGTCTATAACTCTAAAACGAAATGAAATATTTTCACCAACATTGACACACACATGTATGGACTCACTCCGAGGACACATGAGAAAAATGATAGGATTGAGCCTCTTGGTGGCGCTATAATAGAACAAAACACAAAATTCCCATTGACTACAATGCAGAATTATGATATAAAATGCTATGCTTTACAAATGAATTGGTGTATCATTAAGAAACTTGGTATGTGCCATCAGCACCATGCCTTTAAGATACTTAAAAGGTTTCAAAACATCATCGCATGTGGTTCATACTTATAATAAAGGCCTCTAGAGGCTAAATCTCTGCAGACATATTGACACTATATTGACACCAATCTTTGCATGTGTCATTGTTCCGTTATTCTGGCCACACCACATCAATTTCGTAACTCTGCCACCTATTGGTTGAAAGTGATCAATCATTAAATCGATTAAACATCACTTCCATCAAAAAAACAGTCCCCAAATATGGAACCTTGAGACTCAGAGCTTTCCAACGATGTGTGTTTTGTCAAGATTAGAAAAGATTTTGATTATAAAGTAGTTCAAATAAATGTTGTAATATAAATCATGACTCCGCCCACTAGGGGATTAATTTTGAGTTCGTAAGCTTTCGAATGATACCTAATTTATGATAATTACTCAAATATATGATACGAAAAAAAGGCGATGAAAAAGAGAGCGCCAGCGGGACGGTGACAGTTAAAGGGCATATTACAGGTTAGAGACTCCAGTGAGTCAATGTTCAGAAAAATAATGTAGGAACTAGATTTTCTTTAAAATATACTTTAAAATACGCTATTAAGGCTTTTTGGAGACGTTTTTGTGAGAAAATTTTACTTCCGCATCTAAAAATGCCAAAACCGGACGTGACATAACGAGAGGGAGTGCGGAGAATCTCAGCGATAGGAAAACAATGAATCGCAATGACAGCTCGGACGCTGAGGATATTATAAATGTTTATTAAAGGTCCCATGGCATGGCATTTTTCTATTATTTTATAATGTTTCCTGAGGTGTACTTATATTGTTAGTATGATTTTTACATCATAAAATGTCATAATTTAGAAATAAAAGGCATTTTTTCAATACTGCTGTTTGCCCTGTGGCTGAAGGCCCTGTTACAAGAGGCGTGTCTGCTGTGAGACTTCAGTAAAAACACCCACTGTTGTGATTGGCTGACATCTTTGCATTTGACATAAGCGGAGGGGGCGTGGTTTAACGAGGTCTACGAGGCACGAGCAGGCACGAGCTGCTGCCAGAGAGACGGATGGACCTGAGTTCACTTCACATCAGTTCTGTCAGTCTCAGTTCAGGGTGAACTGTTGTAGTTACTAGAATACTTCAGGTTATTAGTCTATTTCTAGTCGGAGGGACTGTCACTCATGTCAGAAAGTTAGTAACTCTAGTAAATTATGGATCAGCGCTGACTCGAGACGCGAACCGTTTAGAACGATTCAGTCCGATTTGGTGAACTGGTTCGGTTCACTAAAAAGAACCGGTTCAAAAGAATGATTCGTTCGCGAACCGGACATCACGGAGACGGAGCGATTGCAAACAAAGTTATTTATAGTAACTACTGAGTTATGAGAGCGCTGTCAGTCAGCGCGAGTTTATTGTGTTTGTATCTGAGAGTTCTGAATAAACACGAGTCCCAGTCACACCGAGTCTTCATCATTATTACCAACTTTGTAACACATGCAAAGTACCATTACAGCTGTCGAGATGAACGAGTTACGAGTAAGTGTTGATAATAGCATTATTTTTTAGATATGTTCCTACCATATGAAACGTGTCAGCATTGAGTACACAGCGCAAACAAAGACACAACAGCATTAATCGAATGTAATCCAGTTTATTGTGGGGAAAGTTGCCTAGCCCGGATATGCTCACCCCCTTCTGCTTAATCTTGCGCCGCGTTTGGTGCCTCCGCTGTGGGCCAGATGCAGTACTGGGGGTCGGGGATGTTGAAGGCCGAGCGCTTAGTGCAGCCCGAGCTTCGGCGTGTGTGAGGTTTATGAGCCGATATTGAGCAGAAACGACTGTATGCACATTGTAGAACAGATAGACGCGACGAGGGCGTACAAAAACACTGACTCACAAGATAGAAAACACGAAAACACCGTTCTGTCGGGAGAGAGAGAAGCCGCAGCGTGTGCACGAATAATAAATAATTAGCTAACTTACACGAATAATAAATAATTAGCTAACTTACACATCAGAAATCACTGATCACAGATCAGAATGAACTGAAAAAAGACTTCTGTTTTCATTTGTACATCCAAACACTGAGAAACTGCCAGCGTTCACTCGTTCACAAGCAATGATCTCTCCAGGACAAATATAGCGTTTGCATGGGCGTGGCAGATTCTCTGGGCGGAGGAAAGGGAGGAAACCGTTCCTGCTTGGACGTCAAACCAGGAGACTTCAGGATTGGCTCGTCTGGGCTGTCATTTTCTCAAAGGCAGAGAAAGACAGCCAGAACTCGGTTTTACACCGATCAACATTTCTATCCACTTGGGGACAATACTCAGGCTAGGGGAACTCATATTAATGTTGAAAAACCTCATAAAATGAAAATTTCATGCCATGGGACCTTTAATACTCATATGGCAGATCACAGCCATATAATTATGACACACAATTAGGGACAGAGCAGGATTATACAGAACAATGGTTAGAGGTTAGACAGATTGAGTATTTATGTGAGGAGAAACTGTGGAGAACAGCGGCAGGTGTCTCGGAGAGACCAGTGTTAGCTTATATAAGCTAGCTAACGATATGAACACTGCTCAGATCACAATACTGTACTGATTATTATCATGTCTCAGCCAATAGCACAGCTGGTTATTGTCATCTAGTATAGGCTACTTAACGTTACCAATAACAGAAACGAATAGGCTTTGACCATCAGGAAAAGTCACACTCGTTAATATCCGTCCACACTAAACGTTATGTGATGTAACGTCAGCGGTTTCTCATCACGACTGATTTGGTAACTTAGCAAATGTTTTAAAAACAAGACTCGCGGTGCACAGCTCACGTTTTCTCCGAGCTGCATCTCTGACGGATCCGGGACGTCACATCCCACACAGCAGAAGATCCGCGGCGGATCGGATATAATCTCCCGCCGGCGGCTGCACCACAGACTGTGTTATTGTGTTTATCCTTTATTCATTAATTCTGTTATGGGTTTATTTCGTGCCGATTCACCGATAGTGTGTGGATGCGAATGACGTTTGATATTTGAGTGAACTTGAATGTACATACATGAATAAAATATTTACATTACAAGCACATAATTCAGAACTTTTTTTCGAAAAAGTGTGAGACTGTATTCAGTTGTGTTAATGTACACTTTGTATTCATCAATGTAAACACGACGGCACAGAAGCATCGCGTGTGGATGTTTATTCATCCTTTAAGGCCAATTTATACTTCTGCGTCGAGTGCACGCAGAGGGTACGGCGTACGCATAGACGCGTTGGATACGCCGAACCTGACGCGCACCTCTCCAAAAATGTAACAACGCGTCAATTCTACGCGGACCGCAAGCGCTGTGATTGGTCTGCCAGAACCCTTCCCTCAGGTCAATAAATAAATAAAAAATCTGCGATAGGAGTGTGTGTGTGTGTGTGTGTGTCCAGAAATTGGATGATAGTTCCTTACGTCTGCTATAACACACTATTTTGCAGTCCAGTGATTCTTTAAGGTAGTAAATAAATACATAGATCCGCTGAATATAGTTTATTTATTTTCTCATTAAAACCAAAGATGTTAATCAGTAATTGTATATCAAGAACAGGGACACATTAGGGTATATTTCGTGAATGAAGTCTCCGCAACAGCAATCGATTGCTGAGCCACCGCTGCTGAAAACAGCGGCCACGAGCTCCGCATGGTTTCACAAACGCATTCCAGCGCCAGATCGCCTTATTTAACTCTACTAATCAACTAGAGATGCTTAATTTGTATTAGATACAACAACTCAAGCTGCAAGAAAAGCCGCTCTCTCACTAGAGGTGTGCGATACCGCTAGATTTGGTATCGATCCGATACCAAGTAAATACAGGGCCAGTATCGCCGATACCGATACCAATATCGATACTTTTTAATAATTAAGGTGGATGCGTCTTCAACCTAAATCTAAATGAATTTTCATGACTTTTAATTTGTTTTTGTGATTTGCATTTTGGGTTATTAATCAGTACTACAAAAGCTTTTGTTCAGAAACAACTTTTGGTTACTTCTGTTTTATTTAAATAAACAAAGTTACAAAATGATTACTTCACAAATATAAAAAATGTAAAAACAAATTTTCTTTTCAAATAGCATGTTAACAAAAAATGTTTCTCCTCTTTAGTGCACTTCTTTTCAGGATTTTTTTCTTAAATAAACAAAGTCACAAAGTTTTACATACAACGCTCCTCTTTCTCTCTGCTGCCATTCTCCGCCTCTGACTGACTGCTGTTAGAAATGCGCGCGCCTGTCTGCTGGTGGAAGCGCTAGTGGTGAGTCACGTGACGGTACAACACAGGAGAGGGGGAGGAGAGCAGTGTCGAGCACGAGCAGCACTCTTGAGAGCTTGCTCTGCTCTGTGACAGCAGCAGCATTTTGACAAACACGGCCAGGTCGCAAAACGAGAGAAACTGAAACTTAAGTATCGATATTTTCACGTTGGTATCGATATTATCGATATTAGTATCGATCTGCCCACCTCTATCTCTCACTGCTGCTGATATTCCGACATGAATGTACAGATTCTACACACCAAGCTGCTTCTTCTTCGGCTGTTGTCTTGATTACACCAACATGCCCGAGGACACTGCCTCCTAGTGTCTGCATGTGGAATTGCACATTGACGCAGACAACAGCGCAGAAGTATAAATGCTCACGACGGCGTCGGCTACGGCGTACACTCGACGCAGAAGTATAAATGGGCCTTTAGGCGAGCTACACACTGGCTGCGTGACACCGAAAGCACATAGAAATAGAACCGAAGCGCATTTTTCACGGCACGCAAGCGTGTTGGAAGCGTTTCCAGGCAAAAAAGCTGTTTGTCATTTTGACACGAATACATATTAATAAATGACATTAGTCAGGGCACTGTTCAGGGAGTCAGCCCATTGACTTATAATGTCCTGATCAGTATCCTGACTACTGAACTAGGGAGCTCAGAGACCATGATTGCGACGCACGCGTGTCTTTGCTATGTTTAACAGGAATATAGCCCTCCCTGTACGTCACCTAGCAGCAGCAGAGCCGCATCAGACACGCTTCTGGTGTGTGTAAAGACATAGAAAACGCCACGCTCAAGTCACGTAGCCAGTGTGTAGCCGGCTTTACATGAGTATAACAATGTTTGACTCCATCATATCGCTGAGATGATAATCCTCCGGTCTAAAGCACTACACACACCACCGCGTGTTTCGAAGCAGATGCGCTAAGGAAAGTCCCGTTTCTTCACCTGCACAAAACGCCACCATGCTGAATTCCTAACTTTTTTTATTTTATTTTTTTTAGGAAACCTGTAGACTCGATGTCCAGACAGGCTGGACACAATAATTTAACATGACAATGATAAATTGGAATAGAAAAACTACCGAAAATACACAGACTCTACTGAACACCAGCCTCTTCTGCCCTGAGGCGACGCAGAGCTCGGCCAGCGACTCCCTCTCGTGACGGAATATGACGCGGTGTTGAAAAAAAGCGCTTTTTCCAAGCGGCCAACGAAACGGCCACTTTATCTACTAAATTTGTGCTCTTATGTCTTTTTAAAACATTTTAAATCCTGCATTACCTATTCATATGGTATTTTCATACAAGGTTATATATTAATCTAAAAAAAAATTTAACCTGCAATATGCCCTTTAAGAGGTTAAACATTTAATTCAAAATTTCAACTTTTTTTCTCGAAATGTACAGTTTAATTGTGCATTATAGTTACTTGAATCTGGAGATGGTTTCATTTTTTTAATAAAGCTCTCATTAACGTGCGTGTGTGCGTGTGTGTGTGTGTGTATTGATGAATCTCAGATGAAACCCGAGGAGGAGCCGTGAAGATCCGAGACTTCCGGAAACGAGCGAAAGAGGGTGAGCTTTACCTCACTTTACCTTTTTTTCATGTTCTCGTCTGATATATGTGCAGTAACTCATATTACACCGTGTGTGTGTTTGCAGTGTGTAACCGTCCGTCCGAGCGCAGTCAGGTCAATCATTTCCTGTGTATGGACCTCACCTACATCATCTGTCTGCTGAAGGACGGCTTCGGCTTTAGAGAGAGCACCGTCCTGCAGGTACTGAGGCATTCTGGGCCAGGGCTGTCCTCTGGAGGAGCGGTAACACTGATCCCTGTGTGTGTGTGTGTGTGTGTGTGTGTGTGTGTGTGTGTGTGTGTGTGTGTGTGTGTGTGTGTGTGTGTGTAGCTAACCAAGAAGGTGAGGAACGTGGAGACCAGCTGGGCTTTGGGGGCCGCCATCAACCACTTCCAGAAGTTCAGGATCCATTAAACACACCCAGAGTGATCCCACAGGGGGAATCCCACAGCTCAACAGTTTCTGTATGCAAAGCTCCATCTGACCCGACTGAATGAGAACTGAAGCGTGAGGAGTTCCTGTGTGCAGTTCACACTTGCTGTGATATCTGTATCTGTCTTTAATGTCTGCTCTAATTAAAGATTTTAACAACACGTGCTCATGAGAGTGACTTCACACACACTTCAGTCATGATGTATATTTCTGTCTTCAACACTTTAAGAAACTTCATATTGAGAAACTGATGAATCTCATGAGCATGTCTCAACCACAAAGAACAATTACAAGTTTCCTAGTCAGAAATTCCTAGTCAGTTCCCTGAGGCTCGGTGGTTCAGGTAAGTTGTCTTCAAACCAGACGGTTGGTGATGACCAGCTGATGGAAGCATGGCCGACACCGCCATCGTGAGTGTGTGTGTGAGGCAATGTGTAAAGCGCTTTGGATGGCCATGGGTCTGTTGAAAGCGTTATATAAATCAGTCCATTTACATTTAGTCGGAAAATCCTAGTCTGAGTTTCCTAGTCGGAAAACTCTAGTCGGAAATTCCTAGTTGGAAATTCCTAGTTTTGGATGGCCATGGGTCTGTTGAAAGCGCTATATAAATCAGTCAATTTACATTTAGTCGGAAATTCCTAGTCTGAGTTTCCTAGTCCGAAAACTCTAGTCGGAAATTCCTAGTTGGAAAATCCTAGTCGGAAAACTCTAGTCGGAAATTCCTAGTTGGAAATTCCTAGTCGGAAAACTCTAGTCGGAAATTCCTAGTTGGAAAATCCTAGTCGGAAATTCCTAGTCGGAAAACTCTAGTCGGAAATTCCTAGTTGGAAATTCCTAGTTTTGGATGGCCATGGGTCTGTTGAAAGCGTTATATAAATCAGTCAATTTACATTTAGTCGGAAATTCCTAGTCTGAGTTCCATAGTCGGAAAATCCTAGTCAGAAATTCCTAGTTGGAAAATCCTAGTCGGAAATTCCTAGTTTTGGATGGCCATGGGTCTGTTGAAAGCGTTATATAAATCAGTCAATTTACATTTAGTCGGAAATTCCTAGTCTGAGTTCCATAGTCGGAAAATCCTAGTCAGAAATTCCTAGTTGGAAAATCCTAGTCGGAAATTCCTAGTTTTGGATGGCCATGGGTCTGTTGAAAGCGCTATATAAATCAGTCAATTTACATTTAGTCGGAAAATCCTAGTCTGAGTTTCCTAGTACGAAAACTCTAGTCGGAAATTCCTAGTTGGAAAATCCTATTTGGAAATTCCTAGTTGGAAAATCCTAGTCGGAAATTCCTAGTTTTGGATGGCCATGGGTCTGTTGAAAGCGTTATATAAATCAGTCCATTTACATTTAGTCGGAAAATCCTAGTCTGAGTTTCCTAGTCGGAAATTCCTAGTTGGAAAATCCTAGTCGGAAATTCCTAGTTGGAAAATCCTATTTGGAAATTCCTAGTTGGAAAATCCTAGTCTGAGTTTCCTAGTCGGAAAACTCTAGTCGGAAATTCCTAGTTTTGGATGGCCATGGGTCTGTTGAAAGCGCTATATAAATCAGTCCATTTACATTTAGTCGGAAAATCCTAGTCTGAGTTTCCTAGTCGGAAAATCCTAGTCAGAAATTCCTAGTTGGAAAATCCTAGTCGGAAATTCCTAGTTTTGGATGGCCATGGGTCTGTTGAAAGCGCTATATAAATCAGTCAATTTACATTTAGTCGGAAAATCTTAGTCTGAGTTTCCTAGTCCGAAAACTCTAGTCGGAAATTCCTAGTTGGAAAATCCTATTTGGAAATTCCTAGTTGGAAAATCCTAGTCTGAGTTTCCTAGTCGGAAAACTCTAGTCGGAAATTCCTAGTTTTGGATGGCCATGGGTCTGTTGAAAGCGCTATATAAATCAGTCAATTTACATTTAGTCGGAAATTCCTAGTCTGAGTTCCATAGTCGGAAAATCCTAGTCAGAAATTCCTAGTTGGAAAATCCTAGTCGGAAATTCCTAGTTTTGGATGGCCATGGGTCTGTTGAAAGCGTTATATAAATCAGTCAATTTACATTTAGTCGGAAATTCCTAGTCTGAGTTCCATAGTCGGAAAATCCTAGTCAGAAATTCCTAGTTGGAAAATCCTAGTCGGAAATTCCTAGTTTTGGATGGCCATGGGTCTGTTGAAAGCGCTATATAAATCAGTCAATTTACATTTAGTCGGAAAATCCTAGTCTGAGTTTCCTAGTACGAAAACTCTAGTCGGAAATTCCTAGTTGGAAAATCCTATTTGGAAATTCCTAGTTGGAAAATCCTAGTCGGAAATTCCTAGTTTTGGATGGCCATGGGTCTGTTGAAAGCGTTATATAAATCAGTCCATTTACATTTAGTCGGAAAATCCTAGTCTGAGTTTCCTAGTCGGAAATTCCTAGTTGGAAAATCCTAGTCGGAAATTCCTAGTTGGAAAATCCTATTTGGAAATTCCTAGTTGGAAAATCCTAGTCTGAGTTTCCTAGTCGGAAAACTCTAGTCGGAAATTCCTAGTTTTGGATGGCCATGGGTCTGTTGAAAGCGCTATATAAATCAGTCCATTTACATTTAGTCGGAAAATCCTAGTCTGAGTTTCCTAGTCGGAAAATCCTAGTCAGAAATTCCTAGTTGGAAAATCCTAGTCGGAAATTCCTAGTTTTGGATGGCCATGGGTCTGTTGAAAGCGCTATATAAATCAGTCAATTTACATTTAGTCGGAAAATCTTAGTCTGAGTTTCCTAGTCCGAAAACTCTAGTCGGAAATTCCTAGTTGGAAAATCCTATTTGGAAATTCCTAGTTGGAAAATCCTAGTCTGAGTTTCCTAGTCGGAAAACTCTAGTCGGAAATTCCTAGTTTTGGATGGCCATGGGTCTGTTGAAAGCGCTATATAAATCAGTCCATTTACATTTAGTCGGAAATTCCTAGTCTGAGTTCCATAGTCGGAAATCCTAGTCAGAAATTCCTAGTTGGAAAATCCTAGTCGGAAATTCCTAGTTTTGGATGGCCATGGGTCTGTTGAAAGCGCTATATAAATCAGTCAATTTACATTTAGTCGGAAATTCCTAGTCTGAGTTCCATAGTCGGAAAATCCTAGTCAGAAATTCCTAGTTTTGGATGGCCATGGGTCTGTTGAAAGCGCTATATAAATCAGTCAATTTACATTTAGTCGGAAAATCCTAGTCTGAGTTTCCTAGTCCGAAAACTCTAGTCGGAAATTCCTAGTTGGAAAATCCTAGTCGGAAATTCCTAGTTTTGGATGGCCATGGGTCTGTTGAAAGCGTTATATAAATCAGTCAATTTACATTTAGTCGGAAAATCCTAGTCTGAGTTTCCTAGTCGGAAAACTCTAGTCGGAAATTCCTAGTTTTGGATGGCCATGGGTCTGTTGAAAGCGCTATATAAATCAGTCAATTTACATTTAGTCGGAAATTCCTAGTCTGAGATCCCTAGTCGGAAAATCCTAAAATCCTGCTGCTCTTTATTAGTTTTCCCAACACAGCTACATCACCTAGTGTTGTTGTTAAAGTAGTGCATATTTACATTTATGAAAATCAACAACGACGTGTTTCCTAAAATAGTTTATTTACAAAAGCAAAGACTACAACAGCGCCACCACATCATCACTGTAGCCGTGCGCTGTCGTCATGGTGACCAGGTCATGAGGCGGAGTCAGAACCCCATCCGGATCCGCCGCACCTGAAGCAGGAAGAGATGCTGTCAGTGCCGTTATCACAGAAGCTCATCCGTGTGTGTGTGTTTGTGTGTTTGTGTGTGTGTGTGTGTGTGTGTGTGAGAGAGAGTGAGTGTGTGTGTGAGAGAGTGAGTGTTTGTGTGAGAGTGAGTGTGTGAGAGTGAGTTTGTGTGTGTGTGTGCGTGTGTGAGTGCGAGTGTGTGTGTGAGAGTGAGTGTGTGTGGGTGTGTGTGAGTGTGTACCTTGTGTTCGTAACATGGCGTGGTGCAGATTCATGTTCACCATAGAATCACTGCTGCCTCCGTCAGCCTCCAGAAGGCTGCTGTGAGTGAGCGCTTCACCTGTCAATCACACACGGACACGCCCCCTCATCAGAACGGCTGCAGCACAGATACAGCACACAGTGTGTGTGTGTGTGTGTGTGTGTGTGTGTGTGTGTGTGTGTGTGTGTGTGTAACAGACGTTACCCGTTTCCCTGCTGTGTCTCTTCTTCATGTGGACGTTCCGGCTGCCGCTCTGAGAGAACGTCTTCCCGCAGACGGAGCACACGTGCGGCTTCTCGCCTGTTTGATCACATGATATTATGTGCATTACTTCATGATGTCCAATCCAGAGTCAGGCCACAAACAGCAGAGCATCTGATATGAAAACAGTCCAGACTGGAACTAACACACATTATGAATCAATGATATTGGCTGTTCAGTCGCCATCAACTCTACAATTACACACGTGTAATACTCAGATCATGGTTAAGTCATGTGACCGTACCAGAGTGTACGAGCATGTGTTTGCGCAGACTGGAATATTCCGCGAAAGATCGACCACAACGGTCCACCTCACACAGGAAGGGCTTCTCACCTGAAAACAGCAGCAGTTTAAACATCACTACTCATCAGACACTGGCACTCAAACGTTTGGTGTGTGTGTCTGTGGTTCTGTATGATCGTGTACCGGTGTGTGTGTGTCTGTGGTTCTGTATGATCGTGTACCGGTGTGTGTGTGTGGTTCTGTATGATCGTGTACCGGTGTGTGTGTGTCTGTGGTTCTGTATGATCGTGTACCGGTGTGTGTGTGTCTGTGGTTCTGTATGATCGTGTACCGGTGTGTGTGCGTCTGTGGTTCTGTATGATCGTGTACCGGTGTGTGTGCGTGTGTGGTTCTGTATGATCGTGTACCGGTGTGTGTGCGTCTGTGGTTCTGTATGATCGTGTACCGGTGTGTGTGTGTCTGTGGTTCTGTATGATCGTGTACCGGTGTGTGTGTGTGGTTCTGTATGATCGTGTACCGGTGTGTGTGCGTCTGTGGTTCTGTATGATCGTGTACCGGTGTGTGTGCGTCTGTGGTTCTGTATGATCGTGTACCGGTGTGTGTGCGTCTGTGGTTCTGTATGATCGTGTACCGGTGTGTGTGCGTCTGTGGTTCTGTATGATCGTGTACCGGTGTGTGTGTGTGGTTCTGTATGATCGTGTACCAGTGTGTGTGTGTGTGTGGTTCTGTATGATCGTGTACCGGTGTGTGTGTGTGTCTGTGGTTCTGTATGATCGTGTACCGGTGTGTGTGCGTCTGTGGTTCTGTATGATCGTGTACCGGTGTGTGTGCGTGTGTGGTTCTGTATGATCGTGTACCGGTGTGTGTGCGTCTGTGGTTCTGTATGATCGTGTACCGGTGTGTGTGTGTCTGTGGTTCTGTATGATCGTGTACCGGTGTGTGTGTGTCTGTGGTTCTGTATGATCGTGTACCGATGTGTGTGTGTGTGTGTGGTTCTGTATGATCTTGTACCGGTGTGTGTGTGTCTGTGGTTCTGTATGATCGTGTACCGGTGTGTGTGTGTCTGTGGTTCTGTATGATCGTGTACCGGTGTGTGTGTGTCTGTGGTTCTGTATGATCGTGTACCGGTGTGTGTGCGTCTGTGGTTCTGTATGATCGTGTACCGGTGTGTGTGCGTCTGTGGTTCTGTATGATCGTGTACCGGTATGTGTGTGTCAGTGGTTCTGTATGATTGTGTACCGGTGTGTGTGGTTTTGTATGATCGTGTACATGTGTGTGTGTGTGTGTGTGGTTCTGTATGATCGTGTACCGGTGTGTGTGTCTGTGGTTCTGTATGATCGTGTACCGGTGTGTGTGTGTGGTTCTGTATGATCGTGTACCGGTGTGTGTGTGCGTGTGTGTGTGTGGTTCTGTATGATCGTGTACCGGTGTGTGTGTGTGTCTGTGGTTCTGTATGATCGTGTACCGGTGTGTGTGTGTGTGGTTCTGTATGATCGTGTACCGGTGTGTGTGCGTGCGTGTGTGTGTTTGTCTGTGGTTCTGTATGATCGTGTACCGGTGTGTGTGTGTGGTTCTGTATGATCGTGTACCGGTGTGTGTGTGTGTGTGGTTCTGTATGATCGTGTACCGGTGTGTGTGTGTGTGTGGTTCTGTATGATCGTGTACCGGTGTGTGTGTTTGTCTGTGGTTCTGTATGATCGTGTACCGGTGTGTGTGTGTGTGATTCTGTATGATCGTGTACCGGTGTGTGTGTGTGTGTGGTTCTGTATGATCGTGTACCGGTGTGTGTGTGTGGCTCTGTTTGATCGTGTACCAGTGTGTGTGTGTCTGTGGTTCTGTATGATCGTGTACCGGTGTGTGTGTGTGTGGTTCTGTATGATCGTGTACCGGTGTGTGTGTGTCTGTGGTTCTGTATGATCGTGTACCAGTGTTTATGTGGTTCTGTATGATCGTGTACCGGTGTGTGTGTGTGGTTCTGTATGATCATGTACCGGTGTGTGTGTGTCTGTGGTTCTGTATGATCGTGTACCGGTGTGTGTGTGTCTGTGGTTCTGTATGATCGTGTACCGGTGTGTGTGTGTGGTTCTGTATGATCGTGTACCGGTGTGTGTGTGCCTGTGGTTCTGTATGATCGTGTACCAGTGTGTGTGTGTGGTTCTGTATGATCGTGTACCGGTGTGTGTGTCTGTGGTTCTGTATGATCGTGTACCGGTGTGTGTGCGTCTGTGGTTCTCTATGATCGTGTACCGGTGTGTGTGCGTCTGTGGTTCTGTATGATCGTGTACCGGTGTGTGTGCGTCTGTGGTTCTGTATGATCGTGTACCGGTGTGTGTGCGTCTGTGGTTCTGTATGATCGTGTACCAGTGTGTGTGTGTGGTTCTGTATGATCGTGTACCGGTGTGTGTGTGTCTGTGGTTCTGTATGATCGTGTACCGGTGTGTGTGCGTCTGTGGTTCTGTATGATCGTGTACCGGTGTGTGTGTGTGTGTGGTTCTGTATGATCGTGTACCGGTGTGTGTGCGTCTGTGGTTCTGTATGATCGTGTACCGGTGTGTGTGTGTGCGCCTGTGGTTCTGTATGATCGTGTACCGGTGTGTGTGTGACTGTGGTTCTGTATGATCGTGTACCGGTGTGTGTGTGTGTCTGTGGTTCTGTATGATCGTGTACCGGTGTGTGTGTGTGTCTGTGGTTCTGTATGATCGTGTACCGGTGTGTGTGCGTCTGTGGTTCTGTATGATCGAGTACCGGTGTGTGTGCGTCTGTGGTTCTGTATGATCGTGTACCAGTGTGTGTGCGTCTGTGGTTCTGTATGATCGTGTACCGGTGTGTGTGCGTCTGTGGTTGTGTATGATCGTGTACCAGTGTGTGTGTGTGTGGTTCTGTATGATCGTGTACCGGTGTGTGTGTGTGTCTGTGGTTCTGTATGATCGTGTACCGGTGTGTGTGCGTCTGTGGTTCTGTATGATCGTGTACCGGTGTGTGTGCGTGTGTGGTTCTGTATGATCGTGTACCGGTGTGTGTGTGTGTGTGTGTGTGGTTCTGTATGATCGTGTACCGGTGTGTGTGTGTGTGTGTGGTTCTGTATGATCGTGTACCGGTGTGTGTGTGCGTGCGTGTGTGTGTTTGTCTGTGGTTCTGTATGATCGTGTACCGGTTTGTGTGTGTGTGTGTGGTTCTGTATGATCGTGTACCGGGGTGTGTGTGTGTGTGTGTGGTTCTGTATGATCGTGTACCGGTGTGTGTGTGTGTGTGGTTCTGTATGATCGTGTACCGGTGTGTGTGTTTGTCTGTGGTTCTGTATGATCGTGTACCGGTGTGTGTGTGTGTGATTCTGTATGATCGTGTACCGGTGTGTGTGTGTGTGGTTCTGTATGATCGTGTACCGGTGTGTGTGTGTGTGTGTGTGTGGTTCTGTATGATCATGTACCGGTGTGTGTGCGTGTGTGTGTTTGTCTGTGGTTCTGTATGATCGTGTACCGGTGTGTGTGTGTGTCTGTGGTTCTGTATGATCGTGTACCGATGTGTGTGTGTGTGTGTGGTTCTGTATGATCTTGTACCGGTGTGTGTGTGTCTGTGGTTCTGTATGATCGTGTACCGGTGTGTGTGTGTCTGTGGTTCTGTATGATCGTGTACCGGTGTGTGTGTGTCTGTGGTTCTGTATGATCATGTACCGGTGTGTGTGCGTCTGTGGTTCTGTATGATCGTGTACCGGTGTGTGTGCGTCTGTGGTTCTGTATGATCGTGTACCGGTATGTGTGTGTCAGTGGTTCTGTATGATTGTGTACCGGTGTGTGTGGTTCTGTATGATCGTGTACCGGTGTGTGTGTGTGTGTGTGTGGTTCTGTATGATCGTGTACCGGTGTGTGTGTCTGTGGTTCTGTATGATCGTGTACCGGTGTGTGTGTGTGGTTCTGTATGATCGTGTACCGGTGTGTGTGTGTGTTCGTGTGTGTGTGTGGTTCTGTATGATCGTGTACCGGTGTGTGTGTGTGTCTGTGGTTCTGTATGATCGTGTACCGGTGTGTGTGTGTGTGGTTCTGTATGATCGTGTACCGGTGTGTGTGCGTGCGTGTGTGTGTTTGTCTGTGGTTCTGTATGATCGTGTACCGGTGTGTGTGTGTGTGTGTGGTTCTGTATGATCGTGTACCGGTGTGTGTGTGTGTGTGTGTGTGGTTCTGTATGATCGTGTACCGGTGTGTGTGTGTGTGTGGTTCTGTATGATCGTGTACCGGTGTGTGTGTGTGTGTGTGGTTCTGTATGATCGTGTACCGGTGTGTGTGTGTGTGTGGTTCTGTATGATCGTGTACCGGTGTGTGTGTTTGTCTGTGGTTCTGTATGATCGTGTACCGGTGTGTGTGTGTGTGATTCTGTATGATCGTGTACCGGTGTGTGTGTGTGTGTGTGTGGTTCTGTATGATCGTGTACCGGTGTGTGTGTGTGTGTGTGTGTGGTTCTGTATGATCATGTACCGGTGTGTGTGCGTGTGTGTGTTTGTCTGTGGTTCTGTATGATCGTGTACCGGTGTGTGTGTGTGTGTCTGTGGTTCTGTATGATCGTGTACCGGTGTGTGTGTGTGTCTGTGGTTCTGTATGATCGTGTACCGGTGTGTGTGTGTGTGGTTCTGTATGATCGTGTACCGGTGTGTGTGCGTGTGTGTGTTTGTCTGTGGTTCTGTATGATCGTGTACCGGTGTGTGTGTGTGTGTGTGGTTCTGTATGATCGTGTACTGGTGTGTGTGTGTGTGTGTGGTTCTGTATGATCGTGTACCGGTGTGTGTGTGTGTGTGTGTGGTTCTGTATGATCGTGTACCGGTGTGTGTGTTTGTCTGTGGTTCTGTATGATCGTGTACCGGTGTGTGTGTGTGTGATTCTGTATGATCGTGTACCGGTGTGTGTGGTTCTGTATGATCGTGTACCGGTGTGTGTGCGTGTGTGTGTTGGTCTGTGGTTCTGTATGATCCTGTACCGGTGTGTGTGTGTGTGTGTGTGTGGTTCTGTATGATCGTGTACCGGTGTGTGTGTGTTTGTGTGGTTCTGTATGATCGTGTACCGGTGTGTGTGTGTGTGGTTCTGTATGATCGTGTACCGGTGTGTGTGTATGTGTGTGTGGTTCTGTATGATCGTGTACCGGTGTGTGTGTGTGTGTGTGTGTGTGGTTCTGTATGATCGTGTACCGGTGTGTGTGTGTGTGGTTCTGTATGATCGTGTACCGGTGTGTGTGTGTGTGTGTGTGGTTCTGTATGATCGTGTACCGGTGTGTGTGTGTGTGTGTGGTTCTGTATGATCGTGTACCGGTGTGTGTGTGTGTGTGTGGTTCTGTATGATCGTGTACCGGTGTGTGTGTGTGTGTGTGTGGTTCTGTATGATCGTGTACCGGTGTGTGTGTGTCTGTGGTTCTGTATGATCGTGTACCGGTGTGTGTGTGTCTGTGGTTCTGTATGATCGTGTACCGGTGTGTGTGCGTCTGTGGTTCTGTATGATCGTGTACCGGTGTGTGTGCGTCTGTGGTTCTGTATGATCGTGTACCAGTGTGTGTGTGTGTGGTTCTGTATGATCGTGTACCGGTGTGTGTGTGTGTCTGTGGTTCTGTATGATCGTGTACCGGTGTGTGTGCGTCTGTGGTTCTGTATGATCGTGTACCGGTGTGTGTGCGTGTGTGGTTCTGTATGATCGTGTACCGGTGTGTGTGTGTGTGTGTGTGTGGTTCTGTATGATCGTGTACCGGTGTGTGTGTGTGTGTGTGGTTCTGTATGATCGTGTACCGGTGTGTGTGTGCGTGCGTGTGTGTGTTTGTCTGTGGTTCTGTATGATCGTGTACCGGTTTGTGTGTGTGTGTGTGTGGTTCTGTATGATCGTGTACCGGGGTGTGTGTGTGTGTGTGTGTGGTTCTGTATGATCGTGTACCGGTGTGTGTGTGTGTGTGGTTCTGTATGATCGTGTACCGGTGTGTGTGTTTGTCTGTGGTTCTGTATGATCGTGTACCGGTGTGTGTGTGTGTGATTCTGTATGATCGTGTACCGGTGTGTGTGTGTGTGGTTCTGTATGATCGTGTACCGGTGTGTGTGTGTGTGTGTGTGTGGTTCTGTATGATCATGTACCGGTGTGTGTGCGTGTGTGTGTTTGTCTGTGGTTCTGTATGATCGTGTACCGGTGTGTGTGCGTCTGTGGTTCTGTATGATCGTGTACCGGTATGTGTGTGTCAGTGGTTCTGTATGATTGTGTACCGGTGTGTGTGGTTCTGTATGATCGTGTACCGGTGTGTGTGTGTGTGTGTGTGGTTCTGTATGATCGTGTACCGGTGTGTGTGTCTGTGGTTCTGTATGATCGTGTACCGGTGTGTGTGTGTGGTTCTGTATGATCGTGTACCGGTGTGTGTGTGTGTTCGTGTGTGTGTGTGGTTCTGTATGATCGTGTACCGGTGTGTGTGTGTGTCTGTGGTTCTGTATGATCGTGTACCGGTGTGTGTGTGTGTGGTTCTGTATGATCGTGTACCGGTGTGTGTGCGTGCGTGTGTGTGTTTGTCTGTGGTTCTGTATGATCGTGTACCGGTGTGTGTGTGTGTGTGTGGTTCTGTATGATCGTGTACCGGTGTGTGTGTGTGTGTGTGGTTCTGTATGATCGTGTACCGGTGTGTGTGTGTGTGTGGTTCTGTATGATCGTGTACCGGTGTGTGTGTGTGTGTGTGGTTCTGTATGATCGTGTACCGGTGTGTGTGTGTGTGTGGTTCTGTATGATCGTGTACCGGTGTGTGTGTTTGTCTGTGGTTCTGTATGATCGTGTACCGGTGTGTGTGTGTGTGATTCTGTATGATCGTGTACCGGTGTGTGTGTGTGTGTGTGTGGTTCTGTATGATCGTGTACCGGTGTGTGTGTGTGTGTGTGTGTGTGGTTCTGTATGATCATGTACCGGTGTGTGTGCGTGTGTGTGTTTGTCTGTGGTTCTGTATGATCGTGTACCGGTGTGTGTGTGTGTGTCTGTGGTTCTGTATGATCGTGTACCGGTGTGTGTGTGTGTCTGTGGTTCTGTATGATCGTGTACCGGTGTGTGTGTGTGTGGTTCTGTATGATCGTGTACCGGTGTGTGTGCGTGTGTGTGTTTGTCTGTGGTTCTGTATGATCGTGTACCGGTGTGTGTGTGTGTGTGTGGTTCTGTATGATCGTGTACTGGTGTGTGTGTGTGTGTGTGGTTCTGTATGATCGTGTACCGGTGTGTGTGTGTGTGTGTGTGGTTCTGTATGATCGTGTACCGGTGTGTGTGTTTGTCTGTGGTTCTGTATGATCGTGTACCGGTGTGTGTGTGTGTGTGATTCTGTATGATCGTGTACCGGTGTGTGTGGTTCTGTATGATCGTGTACCGGTGTGTGTGCGTGTGTGTGTTGGTCTGTGGTTCTGTATGATCCTGTACCGGTGTGTGTGTGTGTGTGTGTGTGGTTCTGTATGATCGTGTACCGGTGTGTGTGTGTTTGTGTGGTTCTGTATGATCGTGTACCGGTGTGTGTGTGTGTGGTTCTGTATGATCGTGTACCGGTGTGTGTGTATGTGTGTGTGGTTCTGTATGATCGTGTACCGGTGTGTGTGTGTGTGTGTGTGTGTGGTTCTGTATGATCGTGTACCGGTGTGTGTGTGTGTGGTTCTGTATGATCGTGTACCGGTGTGTGTGTGTGTGTGTGTGGTTCTGTATGATCGTGTACCGGTGTGTGTGTGTGTGTGTGGTTCTGTATGATCGTGTACCGGTGTGTGTGTGTGTGTGTGGTTCTGTATGATCGTGTACCGGTGTGTGTGTGTGTGTGTGTGGTTCTGTATGATCGTGTACCGGTGTGTGTGTGTCTGTGGTTCTGTATGAGCGTGTACCGGTGTGTGTGTGTCTGTGGTTCTGTATGATCGTGTACCGGTGTGTGTGTGTCTGTGGTTCTGTATGATCGTGTACCGGTGTGTGTGTGTCTGTGGTTCTGTATGATCGTGTACCGGTGTGTGTGCGTCTGTGGTTCTGTATGATCGTGTACCGGTGTGTGTGCGTCTGTGGTTCTGTATGATCGTGTACCGGTATGTGTGTGTCAGTGGTTCTGTATGATTGTGTACCGGTGTGTGTGTCTGTGTGTGTGGTTCTGTATGATCGTGTACCGGTGTCTGTGTGTGTGGTTCTGTATGATCGTGTACCGGTGTGTGTGTGTGTGGTTCTGTATGATCGTGTACCGGTGTGTGTGTGCGTGTGTGTGTGTGGTTCTGTATGATCGTGTACCGGTGTGTGTGTGTGTCTGTGGTTCTGTATGATCGTGTACCGGTGTGTGTGTGTGTGGTTCTGTATGATCGTGTACCGGTGTGTGTGCGTGCGTGTGTGTGTTTGTCTGTGGTTCTGTATGATCGTGTACCGGTGTGTGTGTGTGTGTGGTTCTGTATGATCGTGTACCGGTGTGTGTGTGTGTGTGTGGTTCTGTATGATCGTGTACCGGTGTGTGTGTGTGTGTGGTTCTGTATGATCGTGTACCGGTGTGTGTGTTTGTCTGTGGTTCTGTATGATCGTGTACCGGTGTGTGTGTGTGTGATTCTGTATGATCGTGTACCGGTGTGTGTGTGTGTGTGTGTGTGGTTCTGTATGATCGTGTACCGGTGTGTGTGTGTGTGTGTGTGTGGTTCTGTATGATCATGTACCGGTGTGTGTGCGTGTGTGTGTTTGTCTGTGGTTCTGTATGATCGTGTACCGGTGTGTGTGTGTGTGTGTGTCTGTGGTTCTGTATGATCGTGTACCGGTGTGTGTGCGTGTGTGTGTTGGTCTGTGGTTCTGTATGATCGTGTAACGGTGTGTGTGTGTGTGTGTGTGTGTGGTTCTGTATGATCGTGTACCGGTGTGTGTGTGTGTGTGGTTCTGTATGATCGTGTACCGGTGTGTGTGTGTGTGGTTCTGTATGATCGTGTACCGGTGTGTGTGTATGTGTGTGTGGTTCTGTATGATCGTGTACCGGTGTGTGTGTGTGTGTGTGTGTGGTTCTGTATGATCGTGTACCGGTGTGTGTGTGTGTGGTTCTGTATGATCGTGTACCGGTGTGTGTGTGTGTGTGTGTGTGTTTGTGGTTCTGTATGATCGTGTACCGGTGTGTGTGTGTGTGTGTGGTTCTGTATGATCGTGTACCGGTGTGTGTGTGTGTGTGTGGTTCTGTATGATCGTGTACCGGTGTGTGTGTGTGGTTCTGTATGATCGTGTACCGGTGTGTGTGTGTATGTGTGTGGTTCTGTATGATCGTGTACCGGTGTGTGTGTGTGGTTCTGTATGATCGTGTACCGGTGTGTGTGTGTATGTGTGTGGTTCTGTATGATCGTGTACCGGTGTGTGTGCGTCTGTGGTTCTTCAGGTTGCCGGCGGTGGTGAATCTCTTGCCGCAGCTCTTCTCGCTGCAGATGAAGGGCTTCTCTCCGTTGTGGATCCTCATGTGAACCTGCAGCCTCTGGAGAACATAGAAACTCTTCCCACAACCCTCGGCGCCACAGCGGAACGTGCGGTCGTTCCTGAAACACACACACACACACGTTTATTGTCCTAATTCTCCTAAACCAGGCGTCATGTTCTCTCTGTGATTGGGCCTGTGCCGCCCGTGGGTTACCGGTGTGTCTTCAGGTGGTACTTCAGGTGGGCGGGGTAGGTGAAGGTGCGGTGGCAGCTCTCATACGGGCAGCGGTGGATCTTCTCCGCCGGCGGCCGCCCGCCTCGAGGCAGCGGCTCCTTCTTCGGCCCCTCTGATTGACAGCTGTGAATGTGGTCACCTTGACAACGACAGAGAGTAGTGATCAACCGATATTTTTTTTTTTTATTAGAACCTATACCGATAACCAATATACAGAACCGATATTGATTTACTGTTATTCTTCTGTTTTTGACAGGATTACACCACCACTGAACTCAACAAACCTTTTGATTTATAACAATCACTCCCTCCTTACATAGAAAACAAAACAAATCTTATTTATACACCAATAAATAGAGGGTCTGAAAGAGCAAAACATAACAAAAGTGCACTGTTGCTAAACTGTTTTTGTTTAAAAAAAAAAAATCTTCGATTAGGTGGAAAAAAAGGTAAAATAAATAAAGTGCATAAAAGTAATTCTAACCAATTAAAAAACAAAACCCTAGCATTGCTGTTTAATGTATTGTAATACTCCAGTTGAGCAGAGCTAGAGTCTCTCAGCATCTGCCCCATAAGCCTTTCGCTTGTTTTCATAAATGGCTCAGAAATGTGATACTTAATTTTAAACTACAGTTTTAGTAGATTTATAAACTGTTAAATTTCTTCGGTCTAAATTTCTTTAATCTGAAATTCTTCAGGTTAAAGAGTGAAGAATAATGTTAAATAACTGAATAATATTCTCTGGAATAGTGGAATATAGCAAACAAAACATCGTATTGTATTGCATTTCTCAAACGGTGTGTGAAGTTATATCAGAATTATTAATGTTTTAGTCGTTCTAGGTTATGAAATATCTGCTGACAAACTGATGTTTATCTGCATTTACACAGAACCACTCAAACTGCGATCATTCGCGGAAATAATAAATAATATCCATAGAGTTCTTTACTTCGATGTTTATTAGCGAATTCATGTTTATATAATTAATTACAGTGTTTTAAACGAGTGAATCTTGTTAAAGTTAAATATGCGGTGGAGCATTTCCTGAGCATCAAAACACAGACGACTTCAGGAGACGAGCACAGACAACAGAGAGAGAATTAAACTCAGCGCTTTTACTTCCAGCATGTGCTCATTCATGGCTGTGTTATTTAATTCATGCACAGTTGCGTCTGTATTTGGACAGGACTTGATTATTCACTCTAAGAGAGACGAGCTCGCGGAGGCATGTAAAATAATCCGTCAAATCCTGAATAAACCAGCTAGACTTCAGGCATTTATGTAACATCTAATTTGTGTATTAATGACTTATGTTAAATAAAGGTTACTAATTACAGCAGAGCAGGCGAGTGTACTTTACCTGTGCACGCCGGTGTCTCGCCAATAGCAATCCTGCGCGCAATTCTCAAAACGCCCACAAGATGGCGGCGTTTTTATTACAAAACCGATATCCGATTATGGCAAAATGCTTAAATATCGGGGAAAATATCGGTAAATCGATATTACAAAACCGATATCCGATTATGGCAAAATGCTTAAATATCGGGGGAAATATCGGTAAATCGATATTACAAAACCGATATCCGATTATGGTAAAATGCTTAAATATCGGGGAAAATATTGGTAAATCCGATATGACAAAACCGATATCCGATTATGGTAAAATGCTTAAATATCGGGGAAAATATCGGTAAATCCGACATGACAAAACCGATATCCGATTATGGTAAAATGCTTAAATATCGGGGAAAATATCAGTAAATCTGATATGACAAAACCGATATCCGATTATGGTAAAATGCTTAAATATCGGGGAAAATATCGGTAAATCCGATATGACAAAACCGATATCCGATTATGGTAAAATGCTTAAATATCTGGGAAAATATTGGTAAATCGATATTACAAAACCGATATCCGATTATGGTAAAATGCTTAAATATCGGGAAAAATATCGGTAAATCGATATGACAAAACCGATATCCGATTATGGTAAAATGCTTAAATATCGGGGAAAATATTGGTAAATCCGATATGACAAAACCAATATCCGATTATGGTAAAATGCTTAAACATCTGGGAAAATATCGGTAAATTGATATGACAAAACCGATATCTGATTATGGTAAAATGCTTAAATATCGGGGAAAATATCGGTAAATCCGATATAACAAAACCGATATCCGATTATGGTAAAATGCTTAAATATCGGGAAAAATATCGGTAAATCGATATGACAAAACCGATATCCGATTATGGTAAAATGCTTAAATATCGGGGAAAATATCGGTAAATCGATATATCGGTCGATCACTAACAGAGAGCGACAGGCATTATGCGTAGCGGCATGAGGGGTGTGTGTGTGACGTACTGTTAGCGCCCCGCGCGCGCTTCCTTCGCCAGCTGTGCCCGTGTGGCGGCGATCAGGCTGTCGTGGGCCAGCTCTTGGACCCTCAGGTACCACGGCGCTCCGGCATCCGGCCCGTCTCCGGCTGAGATCTCCTCCTGCGCCTCGTCCACGTCATCCTGGACGAACACCAGCGGCTCGGCCGACGCCGCCAATCCTACAAGCACAGAGTGTGTGTGTCAGTCAGAGCCGCACACACACACACACACACAGTGGGTCATGTGCAGTGTTGGGGGAATGCATTACAAGTAACTTGAGTTACGTAATAATATTACTTTTTCCAAGTAACTAGTAAAGTAACGCATTAAATTTACAACAAAATATCTGAGTTACTTTCTCACATTAGTTTGACTGACAGCTCTCCTGTCCTCATGTTGAGTTAGTGCAGAGGTGCGCGTGCGTGCGTGCGTGCGTGTGTGTGCGTGTGTGTGTTGCCTCTGGCTTGGCTTGCTCAGTTGGGGACACTACATTTTTCAACTAAATATCGAAATAAATCTAATGATTGAACTAAATTAACCATATAAACTAAATTACTGCTCTAATTACTGATCTAAAGCCCACACTGTCACTGTATGATAATTGAATTGAACTGATGACATTTTTTCTCCAGAATGGCTATACGGCTGAATAAAATTATGCTGCATTATTTTGCTGTTTAAAGGCCTTTGCACACTGAGTCCGAAATTCGCATGCAAAATTTTCGCACGTCAAAAAATAAATTCGACCTCACGTTATGTCAATTACGCTTGCACACTGCCTCCGAAACTTTCGTCCGTCAAAAAAAAGCAAAGCATCAACCTGAGCCACTGACAGTCAACTTTGAATCGGTCTGGATAATCCGCAGCTCCTTCATAAGGAGGAGGAAGATGTTTTGCGTTTTTTTTCTGCATTCTGCATTTTTACCTCAGCCTGGGGCTTATTATTTACATTTTGGTATGAAGAGGTCTTTACAAAAATATAACTTTTTTGTTATAAACAAAAACAAGCCCAGCCCAGGAGAGAAAACGTAAAGCAAAAGTAACGTAACGCATTACTTTCCTTAAAAAGTAACTAAGTAACTCAATTAGTTACTTTTTAAGGGAGTAACGCAATATTGTAATGCATTACTTTTCTTAAAAAGTAACTCAATTAGTTACTTTTTAAGGGAGTAACGCATTATTGTAATGCATTACTTTTCTTAAAAAGTAACTATGTAACTCAATTAGTTACTTTTTAAGGGTGTAACGCAATATTGTAATGCATTACTTTTCTTAAAAAGTAACTAAGTAACTCAATTAGTTACTTTTTAAGGGAGTAACGCAATATTGTAATGCATTACTTTTCTTAAAAAGTAACTATGTAACTCAATTAGTTACTTTTTAAGGGAGTAACACAATATTGTAATGCATTACTTTTCTTAAAAAGTAACTATGTAACTCAATTAGTTACTTTTTAAGGGTGTAACGCAATATTGTAATGCATTACTTTTCTTAAAAAGTAACTAAGTAACTCAATTAGTTACTTTTTAAGGGAGTAATGCAATATTGTAATGCATTACTTTTCTCAAAAAGTAACTATGTAACTCACTTAGTTACTTTTTAAGGGAGTAGCGCAATATTGTAATGCATTACTTTTCTTAAAAAGTAACTATGTAACTCACTTAGTTACTTTTTAAGGGAGTAGCGCAATATTGTAATGCATTACTTTTCTTAAAAAGTAACTATGTAACTCAATTAGTTACTTTTTAAGGGAGTAACACAATATTGTAATGCATTACTTTTCTTAAAAAGTAACTATGTAACTCAATTAGTTACTTTTTAAGGGAGTAATGCAATATTGTAATGCATTACTTTTCTCAAAAAGTAACTATGTAACTCACTTAGTTACTTTTTAAGGGAGTAGCGCAATATTGTAATGCATTACTTTTCTTAAAAAGTAACTATGTAACTCACTTAGTTACTTTTTAAGGGAGTAGCGCAATATTGTAATGCATTACTTTTCTTAAAAAGTAACTATGTAACTCAGTTAGTTTTTAAGGGAGTAACGCAACATTGTAATGCATTACTTTTCTTAAAAAGTAACTATGTAACTCAATTAGTTACTTTTTAAGGGAGTAACGCAATATTGTAATGCATTACTTTTCTTAAAAAGTAACTATGTAACTCAATTAGTTACTTTTTAAGGAAGTAACGCAATATTGTAATGTATTACTTTTCTTAAAAAGTAACTATGTAACTCAATTAGTTACTTTTGAAGGGAGTAACGCAATATTGTAATGCATTACTTTTCTTAAAAAGTAACTATGTAACTCAATTAGTTACTTTTTAAGGGAGTAACACAATATTGTAACGCATTACTTTTCTTAAAGAGTAACTATGTTACTCAATTCGTTACTTTTTAAGGGAGTAACGCAACATTGTAATGCATTACTTTTCTTAAAAAGTAACTATGTAAATCAATAAGTTACTTTTTAAGGGAGTAACGCAATATTGTAATGCATTACTTTTTTTTAAAAGTAACTATAACTCAATTAGTTACTTTTTAAGGGAGTAACGCAATATTGTATTGCATTACTTTTCTTAAAAAGTAACTATGTAACTCAATTAGTTACTTTTTAAGGGAGTAACGCAATATTGTATTGCATTACTTTTCTTAAAAAGTAACTATGTAACTCAATTAGTTACTTTTCAAGGGAGTAACGCAATATTGTAATGCATTACTTTTCAGAGTAACTTTCCCCAACACTGGTCATGTGTGTGATGTGATGGACCTTTGGCCAGGCTGAGCAGGACGTAGGACGTGCTGTCGTGGTTCTGCAGGTCCTGGAGGATTGTGGGAGTTTGTGCTGAGGGCGAGGGCTGATGCAGAACCACCAGCGGACTTCGCTCGGGGCCGAACTCTGACAGCGCCGGGGACACGGCATGGCTAAGAGCGCTCTCTGAAACACACACACACACACACACACACACACATCATATGACTAAAGACAGCCTTTTAAAAACACGTTTCCAAACTTTTGACCGGTACTGTATCTACTGTACATTGATCAGGCATAACATTCTAACCCTCTGGGGTTCTTCATTTATGGGCCACACTCAGGACCTTCAGGTCAAAAATGACCCAGAGGGCGGGATTAAGATAAAAAAAGATTTGAGTAAAATCAATGAAATATATTTTTGTTCAATAATATTTTTTCTTTTCTTTTTGGGTGTTTTGAGATAATTTTATGATTTATAATTAATATTTATGCAATAATTATGACCCATTTTTTCCCAGTGAATATAATAAAAAAATATATATATATTATTTTATTAAAGCTGTATTTCATTTTAGTGTCAAGCCTAGGCCTCATGAAAGCATTTTTTTAATGAGATCAGTGCCATCCGGTGGCCATTCCAAAAGCTAATTGTGTTTTTGTGTGTGTGGGAGTTTTTTTGTCTATTTTGCACTCTTGATGTTTTAGAGATCTTCACTGTTGAGTCCTTTTTTTCTGCATCCTGGCTGATTTGTAGATTGTACGCACAAAAAAACTCTATTTTCATATTTTTGCCAATTTCCCATTCATTTCCTATGGGGGTCATTTTTGACCCGAAGGTCCTGAGTGTGACTATTGTTTTTACGACCACTTAGACTTTTCAAATCCTGTCCCCAATTGTTGTGGGTGTTCATATACCAAGTACCAATAAAGTCACCAAGTTTCGGACCATTCCGATGAAGCTACGATTTTGAAAAAAATTTATTTAAAAAAATTTGGGTCAGAAACGGCCGAAGAGCCCCAGAGGGTTAATATTGTGTTAGTCGAGGAATGGACTCCACCAGATCGCCGTCACAATCTGGCCCTTGTCAAACTCGCTCAAATCCTTATGTGGCGTTCACACCGGACGCGATTCGCGGTAAGTTGGACGCTTGAAAATCACTTCAATCGCGCGTGACATTCACTTCACATCAGACGTGATTCTCCTCATGGGCGGAGCTTCTGCCAGCGGCTCGTCTCGTTGAGAAATGTCTGACATGGGCTGTGTTTACACGTCTGTTTTTTGTTAAAATCTACTGTTACTGTGTGACAAAACATAGTTTTAAGACTTTTTCAGTCGATAATGTAGTTTAAAGCTCAAATCAGTGGTTTATTTATATAAAGAGTGCCTATTTGAACATGTGATCTGGTGTGTGTGTGTGTGTGAGCTCCAGTGGATCAGCGGCGCTCATTAACCCGGTGAGATCAGCCTTTCCTCAGCCAGTCCTTCTGCCGCTGGCTCTGATGACTCGAGCTATAATTCGTCTTGTAACGGCTGATCTTTGCTCTCATGGATCTATAATTTGTTTCCTGGCAAATCGTTTAGACTGAGGGCAAAGTGAAGTTTCATTAGTTGTTTATTTTTAGGCTATTTAACTTTACGTTAGCATTGTAGCCGACTAGCGCTGACTTTGAATGTTTTTGTGAATTGTTTGCTTTATTTCATGTGTAGCTTATTATACCTTTTACTTATACTTTTGTATTATTGATCAAACATAAACTTGTATTTAACAAAAAGAGACTGTGTTGTGTTTCATGTCATTTAATGTTATCACAGTGATAATCATATTGTCTGAACCAGATATTAAAATACAGATTTTCTCCTCATTGTTGTCACTACTAGAGCAAGCTCCTGATTGGTTAACGCGGCGCGAAATATCCGCCAAAGTTCAGATTTTTCAACTTGAGCGATTTGCGTGATTCCTCAACCGCGTGAATCTCGCCGCAGAATGCCATTTCGCGTCTCTGCATTGACTTAACATGTAAATCACTCGCGCGAATCGCGTCCGGTGTGAGCGCACCTTTACGCTTGTCGATTTTTCCTGCTTCTAACACATCAACTCTGAGGACAAAATGTTCACTTGCTGCCTAATATATCCCACCCACTAACAGGAGATCATCAGTGTTATTCACTGGTCATAATGTTATGCCTGATCTAAACCTGCTGAAGATATGAAAGCTGAACATCTGTTGACCTGGCAGGTCCAGCGGGCCACAGGAGGGCTTGATCTCCGACTCCTCCAGACTCTGGCCCAGTGGGATGGACGCGTTCTGCACAAACTCAACCAACAGCTGCACAGAAGCAGAGACACACACACCCATCAGAGACACACACACACACTCACACACACACACACACACACACACACCCACACACACACACCTGAACTGCTTCAGTCTGTTCTGACTCGGGTTATGGTTCTCATTAAACGGACAATCAAAACTACAAAGAGTCCCATAGACTTTCACTGAGGGGGTCAAAACTAATTCACGCTAACAACATGCTAATCATGTTAACATCGAGCTAATTCATGGCTAACATGCTAATTAATGCTAACAACATGCTAATTCACGATAACAACATGCTAATCATGTTAACATCGAGCTAATTCATTGCTAACATACTAATTAATGCTAACAACATGCTAATTCACGCTAACAACATGCTAATCATGTTAACATTGAGCTAATTCATTTGCTAACATGCTAATTATTGTTAAAAACATGCTAATTCACGCTAACAACATGCTAATCATGTTAACATCGAGCTAATTCATTTGCTAACATGCTAATTATTGCTAAAAACATGCTAATTCACGCTAACAACATGCTAATCATGTTAACATCGAGCTAATTCATTGCTAACAACATGTTAATTAATGCTAACAACATGTTAATTCACGTTAACAACACGCTAATTCATTGCTAACAACATGCTAATCACATTGACAAGGCACTAATCATGTTAACAACGAGCTAATTCATTGCTAACAACATGCTAGTGATTAGTTAGGAAAATTTTAAAACATGCTAGCAAAATGCTAATTCATGCTAGCAAAAATCTCCAAAACACTAAATCCTGCTAGTAAAAAGTTAAATCAAGATAGCAATGTGTTAGCATTATTAACATGTTAACATTATTAACGTTGATAACATGATTTTACATGTTGGTAACAATATTCTAATTCATGTTGGTAACACAATAAAACATGTTAGCAAAACATGCTAATAACATAAAATGTTAGCTTCATGCTAGTAATATGCTAATAATCCTGTTAACAACATGTTAATTAATGCTAATAACTTAAAACATGTTGGCATGCTAACTTATGTTAGCATAGTGCTAATCTCGCTAACATCATGTTAAGTCATGTTAACAACATGTTAATTCATGCTAATAACATAAAACATGCTAGTATGCTAACTTATGTTAACATTGTGTTATTCACGCTAACATCATGTCATGTTAACAACATTTTAATTCATGCTAAGAGAAAATTATGCTTGGAAACATGTTAACTAATGCAGATAACATAAGATCTGTTAACAACATGCTAATCACGTTAGGAAAATTGTAAAACATGCTAGCAAAGTGCTAAAAAATGCTAGCAAAATGCTAATTCATGCTAGCAAAATGTTTTAATTAGCGCAAACAAAACATTAAATCCTGCTAGTAAAAATTAAATCAATCATAGCAATGTGTTAACATTATTAACATGTTAACATTATTAACGATGATAACATGATTTTACATGTTGGTAACAATATTCTAATTCATGCTAGTAACACAATAAATCACGCTAACAACATGCTAATTCACGTTAATGTGCTAATCATGTTAACAACAAGCTAATTCATTGATAACAACATGTTAATCACGTTAAGTAAATTGTAAAACATGCTAGCAAAATGTTATTCAAGCTAGCAAAAAAGTGAACATGTTAATCCAATGCTAATAACAAAACATGCTAGCAACATGCTAACTTATGTTAGCATAGTGCTAACAACCCTAACATCATGTTAAGTCATGTTATCTACTTTCTAATTCATGCTAGTACCATGATAATTCATGCTAGTACCATGATAAAACATGTTACCATATTAATTAATGTTAAGAGAAACTAACGCAAATAACGCTGACGCTAACAAAATGCTAACTCATGTTAGCATTGTGTTAAATCATGTTAACAAAAATGTTAATATGTTAATGTTAACATGCTAAAACATGTTAACAATGTGTTAAATAATGCTAGCAAACATATTACATCATGTTAACAACACGCTAATCATGCTAGCAACATGTTAAGCCGTGGTCACACTAGACTTTGAGCATGCAAAACACACGTTAAGAAACATGCTAATCATGTTAACAAGCTAACAAACTGGCTAAAACAAATGGCTGCGTCCGAAATCGCGCACTATGTGAGTAGGCACTACATTTGAATTTGAACGAACTGCGCGGCCGTTAAAAAAGAACGTTCTTTATTGTATGACTACATACGCCATTTTGTGATGATCATGTGACCTATTGACGTCAGTTGCGTCCAATCACCTCCATTCATAAACCGTCTCCCGCGGCCTCATGGGATAGTAAAGTGTTCATCGTGTGCGCACTTCGGAATCTCGCCGGGAGTAGGAATGTTTTCGCTTACTATAGTAGAGAAGTATTCGATCTCGGACGCAGTTAATGCTTCTTTTTTTTACTTTTTAAAAAACTGACGCTTATTAGGGGCCAAGCACCGAAGGTGCGGAGGCACCTATTGTAATCGTTAGATTTCTTATTATTATTATTATTCCGCCATGGAAGTCTATGGCAGCCCATAGAACCGTTTGCGGGAAAGTTATGAAATTTGGTACACTGATAGAGGTCATTAACAATAGTATCCACACCAATTTTGGAGTCTCTAAATCAATCTCTCTAGCGCCACCACCTGTCCAAAGTTTGACTAATGTTTTTGCTATTAACTTTTGAACCATAAGGGCTAGAAACACAATCTTTTTTTCTTTTAATTCCTTGGCTCAAGACAATTCGATCACACCCTATGACGTCATTTCCCTCATTACAATTTTCCCGCCATTTTGAAGTAACCGAAACCCAACTTTTTCGAACTCCTCATAGGCCGTTGGTCCAATTTACACGAAAAATTAACCAGATCATCTCCAGACAGTGTTGACAAAAAAACATGGAATTCAAGTTGATTCGTTAAATCGTTTTTGATTAACACGCAAACAAATTTTACGTAATGCTTGAAAAAACACACTTAAGCCAATATCTCCGCAACGCTTTATTATATTCAAACCAAACTTGGTACAAGTCGTCACACGCATGATCTGAGGCAACATGCAGCGTTTCGGCGCAGCGCCACCTACTGGTCCAGAGATACGAAAAATGGCTATTTTTGCTTATAACTTCTGAACTGTTTGTCCAAAAATCATAAAAGTGTTCACATTAGATTCAGGACGGCATGCCGAGTCGTCTGATATCCAATTTTACCATATCGGCCATTTCGACTGTCGGCCATTTTGAATTATGTGCTAAAATGCTGTATTTAATGAACGCATGAACGGATTGTTACGAAACTCGGTATGGGTCATCAGCACGATGCTCTGAAGTAGCCTGACAAGTTTCAAAACAGCGCCACCTAGTGGATAATTTTTTTTTTCAAATGCTTATAACTTTGGGTGGGGTTGACTTATTTTCATGGGAGTAACTTTTTTTGTCTCCTGAATCCTCGCCGAGTCCAACGATACCAGACTTGCTAGGTTTCGGCGTATGGTTTGTGCAGCGTTGTAATTTAGCGCTTTAAAAACATTAGCTGATATCTTCGAAACCGCTAGTCCGATCGAGACGAAACCAGCATCAGAAGTTCGAAAACATAGGTCGATAGCTATACGCTAATGCCCAAATGTCAAAATATTGATAGTAAGGGGGTGTAAAATCCAATCAAAGTCAGGTGTCAGTCATTTTTCATGTGTTTTTTCATATAAATGTCTATAACTCCAAAACTAAAAGAGATATTTTCACCAAAATTGACACAGACATGTATGGGCTCACTCCGATGACACATAAAAAAAATGATAGGATTGTGCCACTTGGTGGCGCTATAATAGAACAAAACATGAAATTCCCATTGACTACAATGCAGTTTTATGATATAAAATGCTATGCTTCACAAATGAATTGGTGTATCATTACGAAACTTGAAATTGGCCATCAGCACCATGCCTTTAAGCTGCTTAAACGGTTTCAAAACAGCACCGCCATGTGGTCCATACTTATAATGAAAAGGCCTCTTGAGGCTATATCTCTGCAATGACATATTGACACTATATTGACACCCTGCTTTGAAATATTGACACCAATCTTTGCATGTGTCATTGTTCCCTTATTCTGACCACACCACATCAATTTCGTAACTGTGCCACCTATTGGTTGAAAGTGATAAATCATTAAATCATTATTATTGACTGTATTTATCATTTTACAGCTATTTTGCCTAAAATCACCTTAATAGGTCTTTAATTGCTCATTGCTGCCGTTGATCTGACATTGCCAGCATTTTTGGCATGTCTTGTCTTCTTCTTTGCGCTTGGCCCCGGTATTGCTGCTTGCAGCTATATTTAGGGGCCAAGCACCGAAGGTGCGGAGGCACCTATTGTAATCGTTAGATTTCTTATTATTAGGGGCCAAGCACCGAAGGTGCGGAGGCACCTATTGTAATCGTTAGATTTCTTATTATTATTATTAGGGGCCAAGCACCGAAGGTGCGGAGGCACCTATTGTAATCGTTAGATTTCTTATTATTATTATTAGGGGCCAAGCACCGAAGGTGCGGAGGCACCTATTGTAATCGTTAGATTTCTTATTATTATTAGGGGTTCAAGCATGAAATGCTGAAACCCTATTGTAATTGTAAGGATTCGTAAAACGCATCGTGCAGGCCAAACCGTAAGGCCTAGAGACATGAAACCTGGCCAGATGGTAGGCCTCAGTTTGGGGACAACCTATCAGAGTATGACCCCGAATGGCCCATAGGTGGCGCTACAGCAACCAAAAGTTCAAAATTGCTCATAACTCTTAGACTGTTTGTCCCAGGATCAAGTGTCTTATGTCGTTGGAATCCTTGGCTCAAGGCAGACAAAATGGCTATCTCCGATTTGGATGTAGGCAGGGAAAGTTTTCTGCAATGTCGAATTTTGTCCAAAACCTACTTTTGCGAACTAGTCCCTGGTTTTTCGCCCGATCGGAACCGAACCAGTCTAGGACAATTCTCTGGACTCTCTCGATCAATAATTATCAAAAAAAAAGTTGAACTTTGGCATTTGGGTGGCTGTAACAGGGTCATTTAGAAAAGGGGCGTGGCAAAATACACTAAAAAGCCTATACATCCCAAATGAAAACTCAGAACTTCACCAAAATTGATGAGCATATGTGTCAGAACATGGTGAGGAAGCATGCAGAGTTTCATGGAGATCGGACCATAGGTGGCGCTATAACTGGCAAAAATCCTTCATTCTTATTAGGGGTTCAAGCATGAAATGCTGAAACCCTATTGTAATTGTAAGGATTCATAAAACGCATCGTGCAGGCCAAACCGTAAGGCCTAGAGACATGAAACCTGGCCAAATGGTAGGCCTCAGTTTGGGGACAACCTATCAGAGTATGACCCCGAATGGCCCATAGGTGGCGCTACAGCAACCAAAAGTACAAAATTGCTCATAACTCTTAGACTGTTTGTCCCAGGATCAAGTGTCTTATGTCGTTGGAATCCTTGGCTCAAGGCAGACAAAATGGCTATCTCCGATTTGGATGTATGCAGGGAAAATTTTCTGCAATGTCGAATTTTGTCCAAAACCTACTTTTGCAAACTAGTCCCTGGTTTTTTGCCCGATCGGAACCGAACCAGTCTAGGACAATTCTCTGGACTCTCTCGATCAATAATTATCAAAAAAAAGTTGAACTTTGGCATTTGGGTGGCTGTAACAGGGTCATTTAGAAAAGGGGCGTGGCAAAATACACTAAAAAGCCTATACATCCCAAATGAAAACTCAGAACTTCACCAAAATTGATGAGCATATGTGTCAGAACATGGTGAGGAAGCATGCAGAGTTTCATGGAGATCGGACCATAGGTGGCGCTATAACTGGCAAAAATCCTTCATTCTTATTAGGGGTTCAAGCATGAAATGCTGAAACCCTATTGTAATTGTAAGGATTCGTAAAACGCATCGTGCAGGCCAAACCGTAAGGCCTAGAGACATGAAACCTGGCCAGATGGTAGGCCTCAGTTTGGGGACAACCTATCAGAGTATGACCCCGAATGGCCCATAGGTGGCGCTACAGCAACCAAAAGTTCAAAATTGCTCATAACTCTTAGACTGTTTGTCCCAGGATCAAGTGTCTTATGTCGTTGGAATCCTTGGCTCAAGGCAGACAAAATGGCTATCTCCGATTTGGATGTATGCAGGGAAAATTTTCTGCAATGTCGAATTTTGTCCAAAACCTACTTTTGCAAACTAGTCCCTGGTTTTTTGCCCGATCGGAACCGAACCAGTCTAGGACAATTCTCTGGACTCTCTCGATCAATAATTATCAAAAAAAAGTTGAACTTTGGCATTTGGATGGCTATAACAGGATCATTTAGAAAAGAGGCGTGGCAAAATACACCCAAAAGCCTATAAATCCCAAAGGAAAACTCAGAACTTCACCAAAATTGATGAGCATATGTGTCAGAACATGGTGAGGAAGCATGCAGAGTTTCACGGAGATCGGACCACATGTGGCGCTATAACTGGCAAAAAGCCTTCATTCTTATTAGGGGTTCAAGCATGAAATGCTGAAACCCTATTGTAATTGTAAGGATTCGTAAAACGCATCGTGCAGGCCAAACCGTAAGGCCTAGAGACTTGAAACCTGGCCAGATGGTAGGCCTCTATTTGGGGACAACCTATCAGAGTATGACCCCGAATGGCCCATAGGTGGCGCTACAGCAACCAAAAGTTCAAAATTGCTCATAACTCTTAGACTGTTTGTCCCAGGATCAAGTGTCTTGTATCGTTGGAATCCTTGGCTCAAGGTGGACAAAATGGCTATCTCCGATTTGGATGTAGGCAGGGAAAATTTTCTTCTATGTCGAATTTTGTCCAAAACCTACTTTTGCGAAATAGTCCCTGGTTTTTCGCCCGATCGGAACCAAACCAGTCTAGGACAATTCTCTGCACTCTCTAGATCAATAATTATCAAAAAAGGTGAACTTTTGCATCTGGATGGCTATAACAGGATCATTTAGAAAAGAGGCGTGGCAAAATACACCCAAAAGCCTATAAATTCTAAGGGAAAGCTCAAAACTTCACGAAAATTGGTGGGCATATGTGACATTAGATCCTTAACAAGCATTAAACGTTTTATAGAGATCGGACCATAGGTGGCGCTATAACTGTTAAAAACCTTTTAAAACCATGTTTCCTATGGTAAATTGCCTGTAAATTGACTTTTCCATCTATTATTTCAGTGTTTAAAATCTTGCTAAATAAAACTTAATGTCTTTTGATGCTTGTGTGCTTAAAGGCCTTAAAGGCTTGAACCCCGCTAAATGCTGCTTGCAGCTTTAATTAGGGGCCAAGCACCGAAGGTGCGGAGGCACCTATTGAAACCGTTAGCGTTCCTATTATTATTCTTCTTCTTCTTCCGCCATGGGAGTCTATGGCAGCCCATAGAACCGTTTGCGGGAAAGTTATGAAATTTGGCACACTCATAGAGGACAGTCTGAAGTGTCAACATAGCACATTTGGAGTGTCTAACTCAATCCCTCTAGCGCCACCACCTGTCCAAAATATGAATCATGTTTATGCTAATAACTTTTGAAGCATAAGAGCTAGAAACAAAATTCTTTGTTCATCTAATTCATTGGCTCAAGCCGATTCGATTGCACCCTATGACGTCATTTTCCGTCATAATAATTTTCCCGCCATTTTGAATTTTCCGAAAAACCTACTTTTGCGAACTCGTCCTAGACGGTTTATCCGATTTTCACGAAAATTTAACCAGATCATCTCCAGACAGTGTTGACAAAAAAACATGGAATTCAAGTTGATTCGTTAAATCGTTTTTGATTAACACGCAAACAAATTTTACGTAACGCTTGAAAAAACACACTTAAGCCAATATCTCCGCAACGCTTTATTATATTCAAACCAAACTTGGTACAAGTCATCACAAGCATGACCTGAGGCAACATGCAGCGTTTCGGCGCAGCGCCACCTACTGGTCCAGAGATACGAAAAATGGCTATTTTTGCTTATAACTTCTGAACTGTTTGTCCAAAAATCATAAAAGTGGTCTCGTTAGATTCAGGACGGCATGCCGAGTCGTCTGATATCCAATTTTACCATATCGGCCATTTTGACTGTCGGCCATTTTGAATTATGTGCTAAAATGCTGTATTTAATGAACGCATGAACGGATTGTTACGAAACTCGGTATGGGTCATCAGCACGATGCTCTGAAGTAGCCTGACAAGTTTCAAAACAGCGCCACCTAGTGGATAATTTTTTTTTTCAAACGCTTATAACTTTGGGTGGGGTTGACTTATTTTCATGGGACTAACTTATTTTGTCTCCTGAATCCTTGCCAAGTCCAACGATACCAGACTTGCCAGGTTTCGGCGTATGGTTTGCACAGCGCGGTAATTTAGCGCATAAAAAACTTTAGCTGATATCGTCGAAACCGCTAGTCCGATCGAGACGAAACCAGCGCCAGAAAATCGGAAACATAGGTCGATAGCTATACACTAATGCCCAAATGTCAAAATAATGTTAGTAAGGGGGTGTAAAATCCAATCAAAGTCAGGTGTCAGTCATTTTTCATGTGTTTTTTCATATAAATGTCTATAACTCCAAAACTAAAAGAGATATTTTCACCAAAATTGACACAGACATGTATGGGCTCACTCCGAGGACACATAAAAAAAATGGTAGGATTGTGCCACTTGGTGGCGCTATAATAGAAAAAAACATGAAATTCCCATTGACTACAATTCAGCATTATGATATAAAATGCTATGCTTTACAAATGAATTGTTGTATCATTACGAAACTTGGTATGTGCCATCAGAACCATGCCTTTAAGGTACTTAAAAGGTTTCAAAACAGCACCGCCATGTGGTCCATACTTATAATTAAATGGCCACTTGTGGCTATATCTCTTTAATGACATATTGACACTATATTGACACCCTGCTTTGATATATTGACACCAATCTTTGCATGTGTCATTGTTCCCTTATTCTGGCCACACCACATCAACTTCGTAACCGTGCCACCTATTGGTTGAAAGTGATAAATCATTAAATCATTATTATTGACTGTATTTTTTATTTTACAGCTATTTTGCCTAAAATCACCTTAATAGGTCTTTGATTGCTCATTGCTGCAGTTGATCTGAAATTGCCAGCCATTTTGGCATGTCTTGTCTTCTTCTTTGCGCTTGGCCCCGGTATTGCTGCTTGCAGCTATATTTATTATTATTATTATTCCGCCATGGAAGTCTATGGCAGCCCATAGAACCGTTCGCGGGAAAGTTATGAAATTTGGTACACTGATAGAGGTCATTAACAATAGTATCCACACCAATTTTGGAGTCTCTAAATCAATCTCTCTAGCGCCACCACCTGTCCAAAGTTTGACTAATGTTTTTGCTATTAACTTTTGAACCATAAGGGCTAGAAACACAATCTTTTTTTCTTTTAATTCCTTGGCTCAAGACAATTCGATCACACCCTATGACGTCATTTCCGTCATTATAATTTTCCCGCCATTTTGAATTAACCGAAACCCAACTTTTTCGAACTCCTCCTAGGCCGTTGGTCCGATTTACACGAAAATTTAACCAGATCATCTCCAGACAGTGTTGACAAAAAAACATGGAATTCAAGTTGATTCGTTAAATCGTTTTTGATTAACACGCAAACAAATTTTACGTAACGCTTGAATAAACACACTTAAGCCAATATCTCCGCAACGCTTTATTATATTCAAACCAAACTCGGTACAAGTCATCACAAGCATGACTTGAGGCAACATGCAGCGTTTCGGCGCAGCGCCACCTACTGGTCCAGAGATACGAAAAATGGCTATTTTTGCTTATAACTTCTGAACTGTTTGTCCAAAAGTCATAAAAGTGGTCTCGTTAGATTCAGGACGGCATGCCGAGTCGTCTGATATCCAATTTTACCATATCGGCCATTTTGACTGTCGGCCATTTTGAATTATGTGCTAAAATGCTGTATTTAATGAACGCATGAACGGATTGTTACGAAACTCGGTATGGGTCATCAGCACGATGCTCTGAAGTAGCCTGACAAGTTTCAAAACAGCGCCACCTAGTGGATAATTTTTTTTTTCAAACGCTTATAACTTTGGGTGGGGTTGACTTATTTTCATGGGACTAACTTATTTTGTCTCCTGAATCCTTGCCGAGTCCAACGATACCAGATTTGCCAGGTTTCGGCGTATGGTTTGCGCAGCGCGGTAATTTAGCGCATAAAAAACTTTAGCTGATATCGTCGAAACCGCTAGTCCGATCGAGACAAAACCAGCGCCAGAAAATCGGAAACATAGGTCGATAGCTATATGCTAATGCCCAAATGTCAAAATATTGATAGTAAGGGGGTGTAAAATCCAATCAAAGTCAGGTGTCAGTCATTTTTCATGTGTTTTATCATATAAATGTCTATAACTCCAAAATTAAATGAGATATTTTCACCACAATTGACACAGACATGTATGGGCTCACTCCGAGGACACATAAAAGAAATGGTAGGGTTGTGCCACTTGGTGGCGCTATAATAGAACAAAACATGAAATTCCCATTGACTACAATATAGTATTATGATATAAAATGCTATACTTTACAAATGAATTGTTGTATCATTACGAAACTTGGTATGTACCATCAGCACCATGCCTTTAAGGTCCTTAAAAGGTTTCAAAACAGCACCGCCATGTGGTCCATACTTATAATGAAAAGGCCCCTTGAGGCTATATCTCTGCAATGACATATTGACACTATATTGACACCCTGCTTTGATTTATTGACACCAATCTTTGCATGTGTTATTGTTCCCTTATACTGACCACACCATATCAATTTTGTAACTGTGCCACCTATTGGTTGAAGGTGATAAATCATTAAATCATTATTATTGACTGTATTTATCATTTTACAGCTATTTTGCCTAAAATCACCTTAATAGGTCTTTAATTGCTCATTGCTGCAGTTGATCTGACATTGCCAGCCATTTTGGCATGTCTTGTCTTCTTCTTTGCGCTTGGCCCCGATAATGGCTGCTTGCAGCTATATTTAGGGGCCAAGCACCGAAGGTGCGGAGGCACCTATTGTAATCGTTAGATTTCTTATTAGGGGCCAAGCACCGAAGGTGCGGAGGCACCTATTGTAATCGTTAGATTTCTTATTATTATTATTATTCCGCCATGGAAGTCTATGGCAGCCCATAGAACCGTTTGCGGGAAAGTTATGAAATTTGGTACACTGATAGAGGTCATTAACAATAGTATCCACACCAATTTTGGAGTCTCTAAATCAATCTCTCTAGCGCCACCACCTGTCCAAAGTTTGACTAATGTTTTTGCTATTAACTTTTGAACCATAAGGGCTAGAAACACAATCTTTTTTTCTTTTAATTCCTTGGCTCAAGACAATTCGATCACACCCTATGACGTCATTTCCGTCATTACAATTTTCCCGCCATTTTGAATTAACCGAAACCCAACTTTTTCGAACTCCTCCTAGGCCGTTGGTCCGATTTACACGAAAATTTAACCAGATCATCTCCAGACAGTGATGACAAAAAAACATGGAATTCAAGTTGATTCGTTAAATCGTTTTTGATTAACACGCAAACAAATTTTACGTAACGCTTGAAAAAACACACTTAAGCCAATATCTCCGCAACGCTTTATTATATTCAAACCAAACTTGGTACAAGTCATCACAAGCATGACCTGAGGCAACATGCAGCGTTTCGGTGCAGCGCCACCTACTGGTCCAGAGATACGAAAAATGGCTATTTTTGCTTATAACTTCTGAACTGTTTGTCCAAAAATCATAAAAGTGGTCTCGTTAGATTCAGGACGGCATGCCGAGTCGTCTGATATCCAATTTTACCATATCGGCCATTTTGACTGTCGGCCATTTTGAATTATGTGCTAAAATGCTGTCTTTAATGAACGCATGAACGGATTGTTACGAGACTCGGTATGGGTCATCAGCACGATGCTCTGAAGTAGCCTGACAAGTTTCAAAACAGCGCCACCTAGTGGATAATTTTTTTTTTCAAACGCTTATAACTTTGGGTGGGGTTGACTTATTTTCATGGGACTAACTTATTTTGTCTTCTGAATCCTTGCCGAGTCCAACGATACCAGACTTGCCAGGTTTCGGCGTATGGTTTGCGCAGCGCGGTAATTTAGCGCATAAAAAACTTTAGCTGATATCGTCGAAACCGCTAGTCCGATCGAGACGAAACCAGCGCCAGAAAATCGGAAACATAGGTCGATAGCTTTACGCTAATGCCCAAATGTCAAAATATTGATAGTAAGGGTGTGTAAAATCCAATCAAAGTCAGGTGTCAGTCATTTTTCATGTGTTTTATCATATAAATGTCTATAACTCCAAAACGAAATGAGATATTTTCACCAAAATTGACACAGACATGTATGGGCTCACTCCGAGGACACATAAAAAAAATGATAGGATTGTGCCACTTGGTGGCGCTATAATAGAACAAAACATGAAATTCCCATTGACTACAATGCAGTTTTATGATATAAAATGCTATGCTTCACAAATGAATTGGTGTATCATTACGAAACTTGAAATTGGCCATCAGCACCATGCCTTTAAGCTGCTTAAACGGTTTCAAAACAGCACCGCCATGTGGTCCATACTTATAATGAAAAGGCCTCTTGAGGCTATATCTCTGCAATGACATATTGACACTATATTGACACTCTGCTTTGATATATTGACACCAATCTTTGCATGTGTCATTGTTCCCTTATTCTGACCACACCACATCAATTTCGTAACTGTGCCACCTATTGGTTGAAAGTGATAAATCATTAAATCATTATTATTGACTGTATTTATCATTTTACAGCTATTTTGCCTAAAATCACCTTAATAGGTCTTTAATTGCTCATTGCTGCCGTTGATCTGACATTGCCAGCATTTTTGGCATGTCTTGTCTTCTTCTTTGCGCTTGGCCCCGGTATTGCTGCTTGCAGCTATATTTAGGGGCCAAGCACCGAAGGTGCGGAGGCACCTATTGTAATCGTTAGATTTCTTATTATTATTATTATTATTATTCCGCCATGGAAGTCTATGGCAGCCCATAGAACCGTTTGCGGGAAAGTTATGAAATTTGTTACACTGATAGAAGTCATTAACAATAGTATCCACACCAATTTTGGAGTCTCTAAATCAATGTCTCTAGCGTCACCACCTGTCCAAAGTTTGACTAATGTTTTTGCTATTAACTTTTGAACCATAAGGGCTAGAAACACAATCTTTTTTTCTTTTAATTCCTTGGCTCAAAACAATTCGATCACACCCTATGACGTCATTTCCGTCATTACAATTTTCCCGCCATTTTGAATTAACCGAAACCCAACTTTTTTGAACTCCTCCTAGGCCGTTGGTCCGATTTACACGAAAATTTAACCAGATCATCTCCAGACAGTGTTGACAAGAAAACATGGAATTCAAGTTGATTCGTTAAATCGTTTTTGATTAACACGCAAACAAATTTTACGTAACGCTTGAAAAAACACACTTAAGCCAATATCTCCGCAACGCTTTATTATATTCAAACCAAACTTGGTACAAGTCATCACAAGCATGAGCTGAGGCAACATGCAGCGTTTCGGCGCAGCGCCACCTACTGGTCCAGAGATACGAAAAATGGCTATTTTTGCTTATAACTTCCGAACTGTTTGTCCAAAAGTCATAAAAGTGGTCTCATTAGATTCAGGACGGCATGCCGAGTCGTCTGATATCCAATTTTACCATATCGGCCATTTTGACTGTCAGCCATTTTGAATTATGTGCTAAAATGCTGTATTTAATGAACGTATGAACGGATTGTTACGAAACTCGGTATGGGTCATCAGCACGATGCTCTGAAGTAGCCTGACAAGTTTCAAAACAGCGCCACCTAGTTGATAATTTTTTTTTTCAAACGCTTATAACTTTGGGTGGGGTTGACTTATTTTCATGGGACTAACTTATTTTGTCTCCTGAATCCTTGCCGAGTCCAACGATACCAGATTTGCCAGGTTTCGGCGTATGGTTTGCGCAGCGCGGTAATTTAGCGCATAAAAAACTTTAGCTGATATCGTCGAAACCGCTAGTCCGATCGAGACGAAACCAGCTCCAGAAAATCGGAAACATAGGTCGATAGCTATACGCTAATGGCCAAATGTCAAAATATTGATAGTAAGGGGGTGTAAAATCCAATCAAAGTTCTGTGTCAGTCATTTTTCATGTGTTTTATCATATAAATGTCTATAACTCCAAAACCAAATGAGATATTTTCACCACAATTGACACAGACATGTATGGGCTCACTCCGAGGACACATAAAAGAAATGGTAGGATTGTGCCACTTGGTGGCGCTATAATAGAACAAAACATGAAATTCCCATTGACTACAATATAGTATTATGATATAAAATGCTATACTTTACAAATGAATTGTTGTATCATTACGAAACTTGGTATGTACCATCAGCACCATGCCTTTAAGCTGCTTAAACGGTTTCAAAACAGCACCGCCATGTGGTCCATACTTATAATGAAAAGGCCTCTTGAGGCTATATCTCTGCAATGACATATTGACACTATATTGACACTCTGCTTTGATATATTGACACCAATCTTTGCATGTGTCATTGTTCCCTTATTCTGACCACACCACATCAATTTCGTAACTGTGCCACCTATTGGTTGAAAGTGATAAATCATTAAATCATTATTATTGACTGTATTTATCATTTTACAGCTATTTTGCCTAAAATCACCTTAATAGGTCTTTAATTGCTCATTGCTGCCATTGATCTGACATTGCCAGCCATTTTGGCATGTCTTGTCTTCTTCTTTGCGCTTGGCCCCGATAATGGCTGCTTGCAGCTATATTTAGGGGCCAAGCACCGAAGGTGCGGAGGCACCTATTGTAATCGTTAGATTTCTTATTATTATTATTATTATTATTATTATTATTCCGCCGCAAGTCTATGGCAGCCCATAGAACCGTTTGCGGGAAAGTTATGAAATTTGGTACACTGATAGAGGTCATTAACAATAGTATCCACACCAATTTTGGAGTCTCTATATCAATCTCTCTAGCGCCACCACCTGTCCAAAGTTTGACTAATGTTTTTGCTATTAACTTTTGAACCATAAGGGCTAGAAACACAATCTTTTTTTCTTTTAATTCCTTGGCTCAAGACAATTCGATCACACCCTATGACGTCATTTCCGTCATTACAATTTTCCCGCCATTTTGAATTAACCGAAACCCAACTTTTTCGAACTCCTCCTAGGCCGTTGGTCCGATTTACACGAAAATTTAACCAGATCATCTCCAGACAGTGTTGACAAAAAAACATGGAATTCAAGTTGATTCGTTAAATTGTTTTTGATTAACACGCAAACAAATTTTACGTAACGCTTGAAAAAACACACTTAAGCCAATATCTCCGCAACGCTTTATTATATTCAAACCAAACTTGGTACAAGTCATCACAAGCATGACCTGAGGCAACATGCAGCGTTTCGGCGCAGCGCCACCTACTGGTCCAGAGATACGAAAAATTGCTATTTTTGCTTATAACTTCTGAACTGTTTGTCCAAAAGTCATAAAAGTGGTCTCGTTAGATTCAGGACGGCATGCCGAGTCGTCTGATATCCAATTTTACCATATCGGCCATTTTGACTGTCGGCCATTTTGAATTATGTGCTAAAATGCTGTATTTAATGAACGCATGAACGGATTGTTACGAAACTCGGTATGGGTCATCAGCACGATGCTCTGAAGTAGCCTGACAAGTTTCAAAACAGCGCCACCTAGTGGATAATTTTTTTTCCCAAACGCTTATAACTTTGGGTGGGGTTGACTTATTTTCATGGGACTAACTTATTTTGTCTCCTGAATCCTTGCCGAGTCCAACGATACCAGACTTGCCAGGTTTCGGCGTATGGTTTGCGCAGCGCGGTAATTTAGCGCATAAAAAACTTTAGCTGATATCGTCGAAACCGCTAGTCCGATCGAGACGAAACCAGCGCCAGAAAATCGGAAACATAGGTCGATAGCTATACGCTGATGCCCAAATGTCAAAATATTGATAGTAAGGGGGTGTAAAATCCAATCAAAGTCAGGTGTCAGTCATTTTTCATGTGTTTTAGCATATAAATGTCTATAACTCCAAAACCAAATGAGATATTTTCACCACAATTGACACAGACATGTATGGGCTCACTCCGAGGACACATAAAAGAAATGGTAGGATTGTGCCACTTGGTGGCGCTATAATAGAACAAAACATGAAATTCCCATTGACTACAATATAGTATTATGATATAAAATGCTATACTTTACAAATGAATTGTTGTATCATTACGAAACTTGGTATGTACCATCAGCACCATGCCTTTAAGGTCCTTAAAAGGTTTCAAAACAGCACCGCCATGTGGTCCATACTTATAATGAAAAGGCCTCTTGAGGCTATATCTCTGCAATGACATATTGACACTATATTGACACCCTGCTTTGATTTATTGACACCAATCTTTGCATGTGTTATTGTTCCCTTATACTGACCACACCATATCAATTTTGTAACTGTGCCACCTATTGGTTGAAGGTGATAAATCATTAAATCATTATTATTGACTGTATTTATCATTTTACAGCTATTTTGCCTAAAATCACCTTAATAGGTCTTTAATTGCTCATTGCTGCAGTTGATCTGACATTGCCAGCCATTTTGGCATGTCTTGTCTTCTTCTTTGCGCTTGGCCCCGATAATGGCTGCTTGCAGCTATATTTATTATTATTATTATTCCGCCATGGAAGTCTATGGCAGCCCATAGAACCGTTTGCGGGAAAGTTATGAAATTTGGTACACTGATAGAGGTCATTAACAATAGTATCCACACCAATTTTGGAGTCTCTAAATCAATCTCTCTAGCGCCACCACCTGTCCAAAGTTTGACTAATGTTTTTGCTATTAACTTTTGAACCATATGGGCTAGAAACACAATCTTTTTTTCTTTTAATTCCTTGGCTCAAGACAATTCGATCACACCCTATGACGTCATTTCCGTCATTACAATTTTCCCGCCATTTTGAATTAACCGAAACCCAACTTTTTCGAACTCCTCCTAGGCCGTTGGTCCGATTTACACGAAAATTTAACCAGATCATCTCCAGACAGTGTTGACAAAAAAACATGGAATTCAAGTTGATTCGTTAAATCGTTTTTGATTAACACGCAAACAAATTTTACGTAACGCTTGAAAAAACACACTTAAGCCAATATCTCCGCAACGCTTTATTATATTCAAACCAAACTTGGTACAAGTCATCACAAGCATGACCTGAGGCAACATGCAGCGTTTCGGCGCAGCTTCACCTACTGGTCCAGAGATACGAAAAATGGCTATTTTTGCTTATAACTTCTGAACTGTTTGTCCAAAAGTCATAAAAGTGGTCTCATTAGATTCAGGACGGCATGCCGAGTCGTCTGATATCCAATTTTACCATATCGGCTATTTTGACTGTCGGCCATTTTGAATTATGTGCTAAAATGCTGTATTTAATGAACGCATGAACGGATTGTTACGAAACTCGGTATGGGTCATCAGCACGATGCTCTGAAGTAGCCTGACAAGTTTCAAAACAGCGCCACCTAGTGGATATTTTTTTTTTCCAAACGCTTATAACTTTGGGTGGGGTTGACTTATTTTCATGGGACTAACTTATTTTGTCTCCTGAATCCTTGCCGAGTCCAACGATACCAGACTTGCCAGGTTTCGGCGTATGGTTTGCGCAGCGCGGTAATTTAGCGCATAAAAAACTTTAGCTGATATCGTCGAAACCGCTAGTCCGATCGAGACGAAACCAGCGCCAGAAAATCGAAAACATAGGTCGATAGCTATATGCTAATGCCCAAATGTCAAAATATTGATAGTAAGGGGGTGTAAAATCCAATCAAAGTCAGGTGTCAGTCATTTTTCATGTGTTTTTTCATATAAATGTCTATAACTCCAAAACTAAAAGAGATATTTTCACCAAAATTGACACAGACATGTATGGGCTCACTCCGAGGACACATAAAAAAAATGGTAGGATTGTGCCACTTGGTGGCGCTATAATAGAACAAAACATGAAATTCCCATTGACTACAATGCAGCATTATGATATAAAATGCTATGCTTTACAAATGAATTGTTGTATCATTACGAAACTTGGTATGTGCCATCAGAACCATGCCTTTAAGGTACTTAAAAGGTTTCAAAACAGCACCGCCATGTGGTCCATACTTATAATTAAATGGCCACTTGTGGCTATATCTCTGCAATGACATATTGACACTATATTGACACCCTGCTTTGATATATTGACACCAATCTTTGCATGTGTCATTGTTCCCTTATTCTGGCCACACCACATCAAGTTCGTAACCGTGCCACCTATTGGTTGAAAGTGATAAATCATTAAATCATTATTATTGACTGTATTTTTTATTTTACAGCTATTTTGCCTAAAATCACCTTAATAGGTCTTTGATTGCTCATTGCTGCAGTTGATCTGACATTGCCAGCCATTTTGGCATGTCTTGTCTTCTTCTTTGCGCTTGGCCCCGATAATGGCTGCTTGCAGCTATATTTAATATATGAAATTATTGTAGCATAACACATATAAACATTATTATGATCTGCCAGACGGTAATACCTCGGGTTTGGAGTCAAGTTCATCAGAAAGCATGGATTCTGCGTTATGATATCTGACAAGAGAGAGAGAAACATAAACATATAATGACGTCATTAATACACGGGGAAACGTCATCAATTAACAAAACCTCACTTTTTCCGACATCAAATTCGGAACACAACTTTGTTAGACACACGGTTTTAGTTTAATAGCGCATTTATTTAGTAAAATATATATTTAGTGTAAGATAATCAGGCATTTCTCGCTGTTACCCGGTTCAGGCGGTCAGAGAGAGGAGGTTCCGTCCATCATCTGACAGAACTGAGGGAATAAAACACACGAAACATGAATTATGCTGAATACACACGGTTTATTCACAGAGTTGTGGATATTATTAGTGATTATTATGAATACAGTGGAGCAGAGAGCCTGAGCTACCGTTAGCAAGAGCACAATCACCCTCATTTCGCGCGCTTTTCCTCAGTTATTCACCTCAGACATACCTGACAGATGATTATGATACAGATGTGTCTTTATAAACTCTCTTAGCCCTCATCGCCGCTGATGTTTGACAGTGAACAGCAGAAGCTAAACACAAACACAAAGACTAGCGCTAGCACTTCCGGGTCACGCGCGGGCGCTCTGAGGGCTGTCCTTCTGAGAGGAAAACTATCGATCTGAAGACTGATCGTGTAATATTATAATGGAAATTAATGCCTGCTTTACTTTAGCAAACAAAGAGATGCGTTTCAGTGAGCGATACGCTTTTTTAATACGAGATAATCGGTTCAAAAGAACGACGATCAGGAGATTCTTTCGAATGATGCCTGATTCTATGATTCTTTTGAGTCGATTCTTTGAAGAAGAGTCGGCGTTTGATAGTGTATATTCAGTAAAACGTCGGAGGATATAAAAAGTGGGAAATAATAATAATAATAAAAACACTTGAAGAATCAGTAAATTAATATTGTGAAAGTGTAGCCAGTTTTGGTTTTCAGAAAATGTTCATTAAACCATCGATTGAATCGCATCAAACTCTTTATTAATCGATTTATTTGAGCAAACTAACAGTGAGTCATACGTTTATTGAATCCAAAAGAATTAGTTCAAAAGAGTCAGAGAATCGGACATCATTAATAGAGATTCTTTCGAATGATTCTCTGATTCTTGAGTCGATTCTTCGAAGAGTCAGAAATTACGGCATGAAAACATTTGACAGTGTCTATTCAGTAAAACGTCGGAGGATTTAAAAATTGGGAAATAATAATACACTTGAAGAATCAGTAAATGAATATTGTGAAAGTGTAGCTAGTTTTGGTTTTCAGAAAGTGTTCATTTAACTATCGATTGAATCGCATCAAACTCTTTATTAATCGATTTATTTTAGCAAACAAACAGTGAGTCATACGTTTATTGAATCCAAAAGAATTAGTTCAAAAGAGTCAGAGAATCGGACATCATTAATAGAGATTCTTTCGAATGATTCTCTGATTCTTGAGTCGATTCTTCGAAGAGTCAGAAATTACGGCATGAAAACATTTGACAGTGTCTATTCAGTAAAACGTCGGAGGATATAAAAAGTGGGAAATAATAATACACTTGAAGAATCAGTAAATGAATATTGTGAAAGTGTAGCTAGTTTTGGTTTTCAGAAAGTGTTCATTTAACTATCGATTGAATCGCATCAAACACTTTTCTGTAAATCGATTTATTTTAGCAAACAAACAGTGAGTCATGCGTTTATTGAATCCAAAAGAATTGGTTAAAAAAAATCTGAGAATCAGACATCATTAATGGAGATTCTTTCGAATGATTCTTTTGAGTCAATTCTTTGAAGAAGAGTCAGAAATTACGGCATGAAAACATTTGACTGTAATATTCAGTGAAACATCTGAAAACTGGAAAGTATTATTAATAAAACACTTGAAGAATCAGTAAATGAATATTGTGAAAGTTTAGCCAGTTTTGGTTTTCAGAAAGTGTTCATTAAACCATCGATTGAATCGCATCATACACTTTTCTATGAATCGGTTTATTTTAGCAAACAAACAGTGAGTCATGTGTTTATTGAATCCAAAAGAATCGGTTCAAAAGAGTCAAAGAATCAGACATCATTAATGGAGATTCTTTCGAATGATTCTTTGATTCTTTTGAGTCAAAGAGTCAGAAATTACGGCATGAAAACATTTGACTGTAATATTCAGTGAAACATCTGAAAACTGGAAAGTATTATTAATAAAACACTTGAAGAATCAGTAAATGAATACTGTGAAAGTTTAGCCAGTTTTGGTTTTCAGAAAGTGTTCATTAAACCATCGATTGAATCGCATCATACACTTTTCTATGAATCGGTTTATTTTAGCAAACAAACAGTGAGTCATGTGTTTATTGAATCCAAAAGAATCGGTTCAAAAGAGTCAAAGAATCAGACATCATTAATGGAGATTCTTTCGAATGATTCTTTGATTCTTTTGAGTCAAAGAGTCAGAAATTACGGCATGAAAACATTTGACTGTAATATTCAGTGAAACATCTGAAAACTGGGAAGTATTAATAATAAAAACACTTGAAGAATCAGTAAATGAATATTGTGAAAGTTTAGCCAGTTTTGGTTTTCAGAAAGTGTTCATTAAACCACCGATTGATTTGCATCAAACTCTTTATTCATTTATTTATTTTAGCAAACAGCGAGTCATACGTTTGAATCAGAAAGAATCGGTTCAAAAGAGTCAAAGAATCAGACATCATTAACGGAGATTCTTTCAAATGATTCTGATTCTTTTGAGTCGATTCTTTGAAGAAGAGTCAGAAATAACAGCATGAAAACATTTGACAGTAACATTCAGTAAAACGTTGGAGGATATAAAAAGTGGGAAATAATAATAATAATAAAACACTTGAAGAATCAGTAAATTAATATTGTGAAAGTTTAGCCAGTTTTGGTTTTCAGAAAGTGTTCATTAAACCACCGATTGAATCGCATCACTTTGTTCATCCATTTAAGAATCGGTTCAAAAGAGTCAGACTGATTCGTTTGAACCGATTCTTTCGTGAAGTAATGCTTTCGATGACCAGAAGTTAAGCCTACATGATTTCTGTGAGTAATGCAACCCAGAGTTTGACATTTGAACTTATTTTAATAACTTTATTACATGAAAACATTAGAGTGGTATTCAGTAATCCAGGTTTTAAAGTGGGAAATAATAATAACAAAAAACACTTAAAAAGGCAAAGCAACACAGAATCCATTACGCCAGCGTTTGGTCAGTTTTGGTTGTGTGTGTGTGTCCTGTGGATCAGGCCATGTGTGTGTGTAAGAGCATCTGTGAATGTAAAGCACCGAGCCGTAATAACGTCTGGAGATTCAGCAGAACAACAGATGCCATCTCCAAACACTAACAGGCAGATTATGTTCTTCCAGAAGACAGGAATAACAGATAACACACACACACACACACGTTACAGGTTATGTTATGTGTTAGCTGCCACTGAAGCTCTGAGCGCTGAAGTAAGGCAAGATGACCATCACATCTGTGGATCGACACGACTTCCATCAGCACCATTACTGATTCACACATCACGATTCACTGACTCACTCAAAGACTTCACTTGAGTCATTACTGGATGAATCAACGTCTTTGAACAAGTCTCTTAAGTGAATGATTCAATGACTCACTCATAAAGACTTCACTTGATTCATGACTGGATGAATCAGTGTTTCTGAACGAGTCTCTTGAGTGAATGATTCAATGACTCACTCATAAAGACTTCACTTGAGTCATTACTGGATGAATCAGCGTTTCTGAACGAATCTCTGGAGTGAATGATTCAATGACTCACTCATAAAGACTTCACTTGATTCATTACTGAATGAATCAGTGTTTTAGAACAAATCTCTTGAGTGAATGATTCAATGACTCACTCATAAAGACTTCACTTGTTTCATTACTGGATGAATCAGTGTTTTTGAACAAATCTCTTCAGTGAATGATTCAGTGTTTCTGAACAAATCTCTTGAATAAATGATTCAATGACTCATTCATAAAGTCTCACTTGTTTCATTACTGGATGAATCAGTGTTTTTGAACAAATCTCTTCAGTGAATGATTCAGTGTTTCTGAACAAATCTCTTGAATAAATGATTCAATGACTCATTCATAAAGTCTCACTTGTTTCATTACTGGATGA
>JARQWZ010002659.1:0-15000 GCA_033150135.1 Gobio occitaniae | reverse complement strand
AGTGTGTGAGAGTGAGAGTATGAGTGTGTGAGAGTGAGAGTATGAGTGTGTGAGAGTGAGTGTGTGAGAGTATGAGTGTGTGAGAGTATGAGTGTGTGAGAGTGAGTGTGTGAGAGTGAGAGTATGAGTGTGTGAGAGTGAGTGTGTGAGAGTGAGAGTATGAGTGTGTGAGAGTGAGTGTGTGAGAGTGAGAGTATGAGTGTGTGAGAGTATGAGTGTGTGAGAGTGAGAGTATGAGTGTGTGAGTGAGAGTATGAGTGTGTGAGAGTGTGAGTATGAGTGTGTGAGAGTGAGTGTGTGAGAGTGAGAGTATGAGTGTGTGAGAGTGAGTGAGACTATGAGTGTGTGAGAGTGAGTGAGACTATGAGTGTGTGAGAGTATGAGTGTGTGAGAGTGAGTGAGACTATGAGTGTGTGAGAGTGAGTGAGACTATGAGTGTGTGAGAGTGAGTGAGAGTATGAGTGTGTGAGAGTGAGTGAGAGTATGAGTGTTTGAGAGTGAGTGAGAGTATGAGTGTGTGAGAGTGAGTGAGACTATGAGTGTGTGAGAGTGAGTGAGAGTATGAGTGTGTGAGTGAGAGTATGAGTGTGTGAGAGTGAGTGAGAGTATGAGTGTGTGAGTGAGAGTATGAGTGTGAGAGTGAGTTTGTATGAGTGTGTGAGAGTGAGAGTATGAGTGTGTGAGTGAGTTTGTATGAGTGTGTGAGAGTGAGTTTGTATGAGTGTGTGAGTGAGTTTGTATGAGTTTGTGAGTGAGTTGTATGAGTGTGTGAGTGAGTTGTATGAGTGTGTGAGAGTGAGTTTGTATGAGTGTGTGAGAGTGAGTGAGAGTATGAGTGTGTGAGAGTGAGAGAGAGTATGAGAGTGTGTGAGTGAGAGTATGAGTGTGTGAGAGTGAGAGAGAGTATGAGTGTGTGTGAGTGAGAGTATGAGTGTGTGAGAGTGAGAGTATGAGTGTGTGAGAGTGAGAGTATGAGTGTGTGAGAGTGAGAGTATGAGAGTGAGAGAGTGAGAGTATGAGTGTGTGAGAGTGAGAGTATGAGTGTGTGAGAGTGAGAGTATGAGTGTGTGAGAGTGAGAGTGAGTTTGTATGAGTGTGTGAGAGTGAGTGAGAGTATGAGTGTGTGAGAGTGAGAGTGAGTTTGTATGAGTGAGTGAGAGTATGAGTGTGTGAGAGTGAGAGTATGAGAGTGAGAGTATGAGAGTGAGAGAGTGAGAGTATGAGTGTGTGAGAGTGAGAGTATGAGAGTGAGAGAGTGAGAGTATGAGTGTGTGAGAGTGAGTTTGTATGAGTGAGTGAGAGTATGAGTGTGTGAGAGTGAGAGTATGAGAGTGAGAGTATGAGAGTGTGAGAGTGAGTTTGTATGAGTGAGTGAGAGTATGAGTGTGTGAGAGTGAGAGTATGAGAGTGAGAGTATGAGAGTGAGAGAGTGAGAGTATGAGTGTGTGAGAGTGAGAGTATGAGAGTGAGAGTATGAGAGTGAGAGTATGAGTGTGTGAGAGTGAGAGTATGAGAGTGAGAGAGTGAGAGTATGAGTGTGTGAGAGTGAGTTTGTATGAGTGCAGTGTTTCCCCTACCATTGTTTTGACAAGCACCCGCCCTCCCAAAACGACCCCCCGCCCCCCCTGAAAATATTTGTCATTACGGTCGACAATAAGAATTGCCCGATGGTTCAGTGCCAGCGTGAAAGACACTCCCAGAGCTGCATCTTCACGGAAACTGATCATTTGCGCATTAAGCCTTGCCAATTTAAATATTCAAGCGCTCATAGACGAGAAAGTGTGTCTCTCAGTTTGCTCGTCGCAAAGCGCAACAACACACACACGCACGGCCACGCGTCTCACAGCGCGCGAATATTCACACAAAATTATATCAAAATGACTGTCTTGTTGAGTATCATCGTAAACATAGTCGGTTAGGTTAGGCCAGTTTTAATGGTCCACAGAATATCTAAACATGCAATATCTCAAAAGAAAGAACAGACCCACTGTTTTATTCCAGCTTCATATATTATTTTTTTAATCAACACTTGAATGTTGCAAGTTTCATAAAAAAGCAACATTTTGAGCATAAAGATGAAAAAATAACGTTTTTGTAAAAGACTAACGTAACGTCTGAACGATGATCAAACACAGATGCTGTAGATCGAGTCCATCAACAGCCCAAAGCTTCAGTCCTAGAACTCGTCCTGGGTTGGCATTTCATTCAATAACATCAGGCAGTTGTGATTTATTTGCTGTTTAATGGTGATGATCGCGTTATTTTACATATGCATCTGCTTATGATATCGCACGTTGCTTCTTCGCCTGTGTTTTGATCAGGAGATTCTGTTCTCGTGCAGGAAATGCGCTACAGCGCCCCCTACCGTATAACAGTGAACACACATGGAAAGCCGGAAAATATCCTCATTGGCTATATAAATATCGAGATAACAAAACACAACAAAAAAAAAATCACTCACTGCTCTTGACTGAATAACTTTTAATAAGGGTTAATCTGTATTTATATGCAGTGACATATAATTTTATGCAGTGATATTTTACATTTGATTACTATTTTTGTACCTGCAATCTAGTTTAGACCTACATGAAAATAACTGTTTATTTCATTTGTATATGTTTGTTCTGCTGTATTTATTTGTGCTTTTGCTCATAATTTGATTATTTGTTCTTATTTTATTACTGACGGTCTTTAACAATATAAAAAAAATTATATGAGTTAGGATATTAGTTTTTAGAGTCATAACCTTATTTATTAAGCTTACATGGCTCAAAAACAAAACTAGGCCTATTTTATTTTATTTATCAGTTTTTTTGTGGTGGGGTCAGTGAAAATTCTGACAGGGCAAGTACAAATTTGAACCCCTGAAAAAAATCCTTAGCATTGAGCTCTGAAATATATTCCCCCCCAAAAAAACAAAAAAAACACGGATTTGCGTGTAGTAACTTTAGTGGTAAAAATGCAATGGAGAAGGTGACGAACCTAAACAGGCAAAAATTAGGGTTTTTTTTTCTTAAAAGCAACAAAATCCAGAGCAACAACTCAAGCAAAGCCAACCTCTGTTGTGTTGTAAATAGTTGTGTGATGTATAAATAAATGTTGTTTATATTTATTTACCAAATTAATTAATTTATTGTCTATGGCAACACCACGTATCCGTAACACTCCCGCTCCGCGACACTAGTAGTTTTGGGAGCCCCCCCCGCAAAGCTGTAAACCTAGGGGAAACACTGGTGTGTGTGTGTGTGTGTGTGTGTGTGAGTGTGTGAGTGTGTGTGCTGAAGGTTCACCTGCTTCAGAACAACATTGTTCATGATGATCATTGGCGAGAGGCCCTGTAGAGCAGCTCCGCCCACCATCAGAGACGCCACATCCTCAGTGTCCGTCTGATCCATCGCACTCAGATGCTCAGAGCTGCCGTCTGCACACACACACACACACACACACTGAAACATCTGCGTCGAAACCCACGGAGAAACCACTCCTGGCGATCACACACCTGAGAAGCCCGAATCCCTCTCTGACTCCGGCTTCCTCATCCTCTGGCTCTTGAGTTTGGCCATCATGGCTCTCACACGACCCTCGTCCTTCATCCTCTTCCTCCGATTGAGCCTGAAACATCACACCTTAGTCATGACATCATCACACCTTAGTCATGACATCATCACACCTTAGTCATGACATCATCATTTACCTGTACATATGCAAATCATTTAACTAACGGGGAAACAGGATTGATGTTTAGTTAAAGGCACAATATGTAACTTTTCATCGCTTATATTCAAAACAAAGGCGTGTCTTGACTCATATATATATATATATATATATATATATATATATATATAAATATAATATATATGTGTGTGTGTGAGACCCTTGACCTCAATAGCCAACAATACATTATACGGGCCAAATTTATAAATTTTTCTTTAATGCCAAACATCATTAGGTTATTAAGATCATGTTCCATCAAGATATTTTGTTAAAATCCTACTGTAAATATATCATAAATGTATTATTAGTAGTGATATGTGTGCTAAGGACTTCATTTGGACAACTTTAAAAGGAGATTTTCCTCAATATTTAGATGTTTTAGCACCCTCAGATTCCAAATTTTCAAATATTGCCCTAACAAACCATACATCAGTGGAGAGATTATTTATTATTATGCTTTCAGATGATGTGTAAATCTCAATTTCAGAAAAATTGACCCTTATGACTGGTTTTGTGATATAGTTTTAAAGAATTACAAATACATAGAAGGGGTATATTAGGATAAGTAAACAAGCACAAATAATAATAATAATACATTATTTCAAACCTAAAACTGTCTTTAAATAAAAAAAAACAAAGGTTTATTCTCATTATTATTATTTTTAAACCCAGCGTCGTGACGTCACCAGGCCACGCTATGACGTACGCAGCTTACATATGTAACCTCCAGCAGCTCTAGGTCGTCAGAATCACTCGTTTTACCAGTCGAATTGTTTATTTGGCAGATTATTGGTATTTATTGTACTAATAGGCTACATTTCCACAAACGTTTCACATTTAAACTCCAGGCATTCACACAAAACGACATCGCAACGCATCCTGAGGCAAATAAAAATAGTGGCGCCAGAAAATCACGCAAACTTCTTAATCTGAGTAACGTTCACCCATTCACAGAACGCGAGTTCGCGGAGACCCTTACGTGTTGTGTGTTGTGATGGCCGTGACTTCATCCGGAGCGGGATCGATCCCCTCAGACGGATCAGAACCGACTGTATTTGCAGGCTTCCTCGAATCCGGTAGTTATAACGTCTTATAACAGCGCAGCGCTCGTTCCGCAGCGTCTCGAGGCTGATTTTCCGAGTTCTGGGAGCGTAACGTCGGTCAGTCAGACGCCCTGCGCGTCCCCGTCACGCAAAACACGCGCGCGGCTACACGGTGCCGTACACGAGACCTGAGCGAGATCCCCCACAGGCCCCGCCCACACTGACCGCTCGCCTTCATCGGGACGTTAACGCATTTATACATGAAGTGTACGTTTACGTTAAAACGGCGCGTTCGCTTTGTTATGTCGCTATATTTACGCTGTGTATTATTTGACCGCCGTAGCGTTTGATAAAGGCAGTGTGAATGAATTCTGCTCTAAGCCAATCAGATGCGAAATCCCGCCGACTGTCACAGGAGGCGGGGCTTGTCCTGAGGGGAACGACAAGGGGCTTTTCCTTTTATGGAAGTGGTGGGCGGGTCTGTCTGCGAAAGAGATTTTGCGTCATTCCCCGCGGTCGCCTCCCATTGGTCGTCGACTCGAGCACTGAGCTATAAACGTGACCGCTGGGCGGCGCGAGAACATTCCGTTTAACCGGCAACCGCAAGAGGCGTGTTGTTGATAAACCGTCAAACATCATGGAGTCCGTGTTATGTAACGCCAGAGCAGACCTCATTCAGAGCAGCGCCAGGCTGTGAGGGTTTCAACGGCGTCCTCTGTTAAAACAGCTCCAGATCAGTTATACTTTTCCGCAGCTCAAGTCTTTTTGTCAACTGAAGTTCCTTCTGCAGTGTTTCGGCAGCAAAACAATCCCAAAACACATGAGATTACAGCAGAACCCACTGAAGAGATGAGTGTCCCTCACAGATGGCGCTGCGGGGAATAAGGTCTATGCGGCCTTAAAGGGACAGGTCACCAAAATAACTAAATTCTGTCATCATCATTTCAACTTTTCACCTCATAAATAGGACTTAGTATGTCATAATTTCAATTTTTCACCACATAAATATGACTTAGTATGTCATAATTTCAACTTTTCACCTCATAAATAGGACTTAGTATGTCATAATTTCAACTTTTCACCTCATAAATAGGACTTAGTATGTCATAATTTCAATTTTTCACCTCATAAATATGACTTAGTATGTCATAATTTCAACTTTTCACCTCATAAATAGGACTTAGTATGTCATAATTTCAACTTTTCACCTCATAAATAGGACTTAGTATGTCATAATTTAAATTTTTCACCTCATAAATATGACTTAGTATGTCATAATTTCAACTTTTCACCTCATAAATAGGACTTAGTATGTCATAATTTCAATTTTTCATCTTATAAATAGGACTTAGTATGTCATAATTTCAACTTTTCATCTCATAAATATGACTTAGTATGTCATAATTTCAACTTTTCACCTCATAAATATGACTTAGTATGTCATAATTTCAACTTTTCACCTCATAAATAGGACTTAGTATGTCATAATTTCAACTTTTCACCTCATAAATAGGACTTAGTATGTCATAATTTAAATTTTTCACCTCATAAATATGACTTAGTATGTCATAATTTCAACTTTTCACCTCATAAATAGGACTTAGTATGTCATAATTTCAATTTTTCATCTTATAAATAGGACTTAGTATGTCATAATTTCAACTTTTCATCTCATAAATATGACTTAGTATGTCATAATTTAAACTTTTCACCTCATAAATATGACTTAGTATGTCATAATTTCAACATTTCATCTCATAAATAGGACTTAGTCATAATTTTAACTTTTCACCTCATAAATATGACAGTATATCATAATTAAATATGACTTAGTATTTCATAAATTAAATTTTTCACCTCATAAATAGGACTTAGTATGTCATAATTAAATATTACTTAGTATGTCATAATTTCTACTTCTTACCTCATAAATATGACTTAGCATGTCATAATTTCATCTTTTCACCTCATAAATATGACTTAGCATGTCATAATTTCATCTTTTCACCTCATAAATATGACTTAGCATGTCATAATTTCAACTTTTCACCTCATAAATAGGACTTAGTCATAATTTCAACTTTTCACCTCATAAATATGGCTTAGCATGTCATAATTTTAACTTTTCATCTCATAAATGATTTAGCATGTCATAATTTCAAATTTTCACCTCATAAATATGACATAGTATGTCATAATTAAATGACTTAGTATGTCATAATTTAAATTTTTCACCTCATAAATAGGACTTAGTATGTCATAATTTCTACTTCTCACCTCATAAATATGACTTAGCATGTCATAATTTTACATTTTCACCTCATAAATGACTTTGTATGTCATAATTTCAACTTTTCATCTCATAAATGAGTCATAATTTCAACTTTTCACCTCATAAATGACTTAGCATGTCATAATTCCAACTTTTCATCTCATAAATATGACTTAGTATGACATAATTTCAACTTTTCACCTCAGAAATATGACATGTCATAATTTAAAATTTTCACCTCATATATATGAGTCATAATTTCAACTTTTCATCTCATAAATATGACTTAGTATGTCATAATTTCAACTTTTCACCTAAGAAATTATTTAGTGTGTCATAATTTAAACTTTTCATCTCATAAATATGACTAAGTATGTTATAATTCAGAATTTCTGTCATAATTATGATTTACAATAGCATGGCAGAAATGAGCTTCCATATTGTGCAGCAGCTGGAGACACAAACATGAGAAATCACACAACTAATCTGATTTATTTCTTTAAATATTGTGAGTTTATTGTTTTATAAAATACATTACGTCACATATGATGGGACATGCACAGTATCGCAGGACTGACCTAACTGCTTTTTTAAACAGTTGTGTTATTTAAGCAGAACTCGTGAGCAGCACTAAGGTCCAGTATTGTCCATGCGTGTCGATTCCCTGATAAAGCCTGATCATCTTCTGTTTGGCTGCTTATGGTTATTATTACACACATTGCCTGTGAATAGATTATGTGTCTGATCAACTCATATCATTACGTTATTGCAATATAAACAAAACTGTTTCTTGATGGTTAAATGCGACGAACTGCAAACGACCGTCCACATAATGTCCAGAAGTGCTTGTGATGATGATGATGATGATGATGATGATGATGATAAAGTGATGTCACATCTGCAGCAGAGCATACACACAATAAAAGGATAATTTAAAAAAAGAAACAACAAAATCCGTGCACATCATTATTGTGTTAATAATCTTGAGTCAGAATATCTTCATCTCTTCTCTGATGACGAGGGCGGGGCCACCTGTCACTCACATGAGATCGGCCAATAGCAAACCACAACCATACAATCAATTCCCCACAGACACACTCAAGCCCCGCCCCTACATTTGTTCTTGTTTGCGCTTCACTCGATATACGGCACAATAGAGGAGAAAAGACAAACTTTAAAGCATGAGTTCACTTCAGAATCTCCTGATGATTTCCTCCCATCTCATCCCAGATGTTCATGTCTTTCTTTCTTCAGTGGAAAAGAAATTAAGTTTTTTGAGGAAAACATTCCAGGATTTTTCTGCACATAATGGACTCCAATGGGAACCAACGGCTGAAGGTCCAAATCAGTGCAGTTTCAGAGGAAGGTCGACAAGATCCCAGACAACATTTACAACACAAACACACGTTTATTCTGAAGTGAACTCATCCTCTAATGTCTAATGGTGCGTTCACACCGGACGCGATTCGCGCGAGTGATTTACATGTTAAGTCAATGCAGAGACTCTGAATGGCATTCTGCGGCGCGATTCGCGCAAATGAGGCGGCGCGAAGAATGCGAATTGAGCGTTTTGAACGCGCGATTCGCGCGAATCGCTCAAGTTGAAAAATCTGAACTTTGGCGGATATTCCGCGCCGCGTTAACCAATCAGGAGCTTGCTCTAGTAGTGTCAACAATGAGGAGAAAATCTGTATATCAATATCTGGTTCAGACAATATGATTATCACTGTGATAACATTTAATGACACGAAACACAACCCAGTCTCTTTTTGTTAAATGCAAGTTTATGTTTGATCAATAATACAAAAGTATAAGTAAAAGGTATAATAAGCTACACATGAAATAAAGCAAACAATTCACTCAAACATTCAAAGTCAGCGCTAGTAGGCTAACGTTACAACTGCAACGTACAGTTATAGCCTAAAAATAAAAAGTAATGAAACTTCACTTTGCCTTCGCCGCTGATCCACTGGAGCTCACAACTCCGAAAACGCCAGATCACATGTTCAAATAGGCACTCTTTATATAAATAAACCACTGATTTGAGCTTTAAACAACTACATTATCGACTGAAAAAGACTTAAAACTACGCTTTGTCGAGCCGCTGGCGAATTCGCGTCTGTTGTGCAGTGAATGTCAACACGCGATTGAAGCGAGTAAACTCAAAATGTTCAAGCGTCCACCTTCATGCGAATCACGTCCGGTTGTGAACGCCACATAAGACGGATGTAAGAGAGTCACCTGACACCGGCAGCGTCTCAATCCCGGTCTTTCCTTCCTCTTCCTCTCCTCCTCCTCCTGCGTTTGCCCTTCCGCCTCCGTTTGCTGAGGAAGAACATTCTGAAAGTTGTTTTTCTGTGTCTTTTAGATGCAAGAAATAAATCAAGGAATTAATACTCACTGTTGATTCCTCAAGTGGTGTCGCCTGGGCCTGAATGTCAGAAAGTCAGTTAGATAAATAAATGAAGAGCCAGAGCAAGGAAATGAAGGAGGGATGAACGCTATCATACCTGCACTCACAGGTCAGGTGTTCCTGAAAGGACAGCAACACATACTCTCTGCTCCTCTCTGATGGAGTGATTCTCAACAGCTGATGGACACACACACACACACACACACAGCAGGAGATTTAACATTCTTATATATTCTGTGAAATTAAAAAGAGCATCTGAGAAAAGACTCTTCATGCAGCTCTAGCTCCAAAAACACAATAATATACTGAACACCAGAGTGAATGTAATGTGGACTGAGACACGATCACAACTAAAACCCAGGTTTGAGTCACTTTAACCTGTTAACTGTCACTGGCCCACCGGTGCAGGGCCAGCGCTGACCAATTTGCTGCCCTAGGCAAGATTTTACTTGGTGCCCCGTGTATCAAGGTTTAGCACTACATGTTATCGGTCTAAGTTGTGGAATTACTACTGTTTTATTTTTGTAATGCATTGACGTTTTTATTTTTATTGTTAATGTTTTATATGATGTCCAGTCCCTTCTACCCCGTTATGTTCATGATATTATTATTTTATTTTTTTAAAGGCTGATGATAGTTAAACTATACAAAAATAGCACTTACGCCACATTAGGCCTAACGTTACAGCCTAAACACAAATGGCAAGAGTAATTGCATCTAGGATCTAGCAAAAGTGTTTGTTTTCCAGTAGATGGCAGCAATCTTCCACTAAACTATGCACATTTATGTTTTCACAATTAATTAAACTGAGAAATGTCGATATTTCATGTGAATTTTACATAAAATGTTGCTATTTTAAAGAAACCTGTATATAAATATCATTACTAATTTCGGCAAATACATTTTAAAATGTCCATATGTCCCATTAAAACTGCACAACTGTAGAGTAAAAACATTAGGCTATTAAAAAATGATGTTACATGCGTTTTAAAAAAACGGATATGATTTTTTTGTACAAAATCACACTGTCTGTGGCCACTGGAGAACCCAGAACGGCTGCTTGCATATATAGTTTAAGGTAAAACTTAGCAAACATTGGAATTAATTAGCAAACATTAGTATTTTACTACTATGCAATTAAATAAACTGTTGATTCATTAGCCTACATCACTTTACCTCTGTCTTTACACTGCAAAAAATGCTCTTCTTATTCAGTCCAAATATCTAAAAATTCTTAAATCAAGATGTATTTACTAGTAAAATTACATAAGATATTTTGTCTTGTTCTCTGGGGGGGGGGGGGGGGGGGGGGGGGGTGTAGTGAGTTTTTGCTTAAAACAAGCAAAATTATCTGTGGAAAAATGATCTTATTTCTGTTTGGGACAGAAACAAGATTTCAATCAGAAACTATTTTGTTTTTCTCACCCCATTGGCAGATAATTTAGCTTGTTTTAAGCATAAACTCACTTCTTTTTGATTTTATTTTCAAGAAAACAAGAAAATATATCATGTCATTTTACTTATGTAAATGCATCTTAATTTAAGAAGTTTTAGATATTTGGACTAGAAACAAGACACAAATACTAAGTAAGAAGAGCATTTTTGCAGTGAATCCCTTATCTTCCCTGCATCAGAGGGCTTCTGTCTTTTTTTATACAATTCGGCCATCCGTCATAAGTTGCATTATCAGGCAACTTTCACCGTGTCTACACCTGGCGCGAGCGGCCAAGCACCCTAAAAAATGAAATCAATCCTGTCTACATTAGATAGGCGGCGCGACACAACACATTCCCAACGTTTAAACTGATCGCGCGTTATATTTCTGACGCACTTCAAGTAGCTCGGCGGGGGAGATTGATGAGGCCGGACCGGGAAGAGGCGGGGCAGTTAGTTAAGTTAATATTTCGAATTAATATTAATAAAATAGTATCCGTAATACATTTTGGTGCCCCTATGGATGAGTGGCGCCCCTAGCATTTGCCTATTCCGCCTTTGCCACGGGCCGGCCCTGCACCGGTGGGCCCATTCGCCACTGCATGTTTAAAACAATTATATCCTATATTAAGCCTGATCTAATGTTGACAAACTATATATCATTCGAAAGCTTACGAACTCAAGATTCATCCTGTGAAAACCGTTTTCAAATCGGATTTTGCGTTACCATGGAAACGGTACTCTAAATTGTTCTGGCGGCTCCTCCCCCTAGTGGGCGTCGTCATGTTTCATATTAAAACTAGGGCTGTCAAAAGATTAATCGCAATTAATCGCATCCAAAATAAAAGTTTGTGTTTACATAATATATGTGTGTGTACTCTGTTAATTATTATTTATATATAAATACACACACATTCATGTATATATTTAAGAAATATTTGCATGTATATACATTTATATAATCTATAATATATATATAAATATAAATGTTTTATACATAAAAATAATATTTTTTTCTTAAATATATACATGCTTGTGTGTGTATTTATATATAAATAATAATTAACAGAGTACACACACATATATTATGTAAACACAAACTTTTATTTTGGATGCGATTAATCGCGATTAATCTTTTGACAGCCCTAATTAAAACATTTATTTTAAAAACATTATAATAAAAACCTTTTCTAATCTTGACAAAACACATATCGTCGGAAAGGTCTGAGTCTCACTGTTCTATATTTGCCAGCTGTTTTGTGATATTTGGATAAAAATATATACATTTGTTACAGGAGATTGCATTAAAAAAAATCAATGGGATTTCAATGACACACAGTGGCTATTTGTGGTACAGTGTCTAAACAAAATCTCATGGGAACTTTTCAATTTTTGTGATATCAACTTCAAATTTGGAACACAACTTGGTTAGATATTTGGCATTGATTTGATAGTAATTTTAGAGTAAAAATTATTTTGTAACGTATATATTTTATATTTTATAGTACAGTACATTTAATTTACAGTAAATTTAAACTTTCATAACTTTTTCATACTTTCATTTTTTGAAGTTATTTCACTTGAGCCATAATCTGCTGACTGTCTTCTTTAAAATGAGACCAAACGTCCCATTATGTCTATATTCCAAAGCATTCTTGAATTGCAACCATTTAAGTTTGGATAGTGCATTTTCATGTATATTTTCAAAAAGGGGGGTTGCAGTTAACAGGTTAAAGTCCAGCTGCAATGTCACAATAAAACGTGTATTAAAAGATATGTATATTACTTATATTATTATATTATATTATCATGAAATTATTTAAGTCAAGTAAATATTTTACGTCTAAGGGGTTCTGCCGACATTGTTAGTCACTGAATGAAATTAAACTGGTCTTTGTACACCTCAAACCAGCCGCTGTATGATAGTCAAAGTTTGAAAGAGAATGAAATTATGTTTTTTTGGTCTTTTGGTTACTGTGAAATACAAAGTTCTGTCATGAAACTCTAGATGGCACTAGCGGATGAGCAATGAACTCCCTGCTCAACCTTTAAATATTTGGTCAGCATTTGCTGTAGCGGTTTCAGAAACCCTCCACCTTCCCCAGCTCCACCTGTATAGATCTGCAACTGGTAATTCATAGACGCTAAATTGTACAGCACTGAGGGTGCTCTAGTAAATGTGCTCCACCACAGCAGTGTACAGTGAGAAATGTATGATTATTTATTTACTATTCACTTTTACCAATAATTGGAATTTCACAAATATTTTGCTACAAATTGTATATTAATCTATTAGTCTACCTTTACATCGCTTTAATGCGTTACTAGTATTTTAACACATCTTCCTGAGAACCAGAAAATTTGTGAATTTAAATTTTTTTAGGTCATTACATTGTTTGGAGCATAAAAAACAAATGTATATTAAAAAATCCTATGTTATATGCTATATCATCTGCTCTGTAGAGGACACCAGATCTATTTATTGAGAAAATAAAAAGACATGAATAGACAAAAACAATTCAATTCAATTCAATTCAATACAAATTTATTTGTATAGCGCTTTTCACGATACATATCGTTTCAAAGCAGCTTCACAGAAAATGCATCTACATTACAATTTAATTGATTTGTACGTTATGCATTTCAGAATTGCACATATACAAAGCACACAGATAAACTAACTATCTATTATTAATCAATATAATAGCTATGGCATAGAAATAAGAATACAGTTTGTTAATGAAACAATGGGATTTTTTTTTTCATTCACCAGTCAATGTTTATGCTTCAAGCTTTTTTTATCCAAACTCTATATAAAGATGATTCTCAATGTTATGAAAGATATAAAACAATAATTTTATATACCATTTTACTATGCAATATGTGTGTAAACATGGCCATATGCCATTCCCATTCTATACAATGCATCTATACACTGTATATAATTTGCATCTTAATGTGTTTTGGGACAATATGTAAATGTAAAAAGACGTGTAATAATATTTTCATAAGAATGTCTCATATTTCATAAGAATATCCAGACTTAAAACTGCATGTTGTCAGACAAATTTGCTAAAATATAATTAAACCTGTATTCTGGGTCTCAGGAGGATATTTTAGTCTTGTGCAGAGTGGCATTTATATTCAGATGTTACTTCCTAAACTTTGCAGCATGCGATTGGCCGTCGGTCCTCTTAGCAATAATAGTTTTATTCAATGAATGTTACAGACTGTAGCCTCGAAAGTGAGAAAAATGCTGTTGCTTTGTCAGTTTATCGCTAGCCTGCATTAACTGCATAGCTTAAAAATGCTGCCGTTTTGACCGGTGAGATTCTGATCGCGTTCAAGAGATCAACAACTATCTGTGATTGCAATCATTGGCTACATTACTCACCGCTGCAAAAACAAGCTGTGAATAGATGCAATCGACGCTCTCCAGAGGAAACAAATGTGCAAATCTGCCAAATCTGTTTAAATCCAATTTTATTACAGTATCGACTGAGGGAGCTTTTGCTTGTGTTGAGGGTGTTACTGGTACACCAGTATCAGTATCAGTAACAGCAACAGCAGTAGCAGCACCAGTACCAGTAACAGCAGTAGCAGCAGCACCAGTACCAGCAGCAGCAGCAGTAACAGCAGCAGCAGCAACAATAACAACAGCAGCAGCACCAGTAAAGGTGCTGATCCACTTGTCTGTGCAACACTTCTGTTTTGCGCCGCACTCCACTTTATTCCTATGGGTGATGTCAAGCGACTTTAACGCGCCCGCAAAGCATTCCGGGAAGGCGGCATTTCAAAAAAGCTGACCGAAGCTCAACTTAATGCAAATGAATCCGTTGAATGTGACGCATGGAGACGGAGGGAAGTCTCTCGCCGGTCCTTTGTTTTTCATTCCACGCTGGCTCAAATGCACGCCCATAGCGGTAAACTTGAGGAACACCCATCAACATACACATGAGGGGAACCGTCACAACACCACGCTTCAGTCGTGCCGCGAAAGTGGATCTGTTTCATTACAGCAACATCAGCAACAATAACACCAGCACCAGTAACAGCAGCAGCAGCAACAACAGAAACAGCAGCACCAGCAACAGCAGCAGCAGTAATAACAGCAGCAGTACCAG